>JAKGSA010000023.1:133483-213067 GCA_033558755.1 Philaethria dido | reverse complement strand
GAAGATCAGGCGAATGCCACTCCTTGAGGTTACAAACCGCATAACGCGTAGAAGAATCAATATGATTCTAAACTTAAACTCAACAGATACTGTTGAGTTTCATCTGAACGGGTTGCGCACAAATTGTACAGCTTGGCAACTGGCTTCCCTCAAGGCGGCGGACCCCGTTAGTATTGTTTTCGTTTTGTTTTATATACGCTACGTTTGAGATTATTTCAATAGCGCGATTCAGGTATAATAGAAATGAAGGTGGATTGGAATTAATTTTGTTAAAAAAAAATCTTGTCAATTTGTTACTTATATATTAATGTTAATACTTTTATTGCTTTGGTAATGACATCTTTTTGTATGTTTAAGCACTTAATTATAATTGAAATAAATAATATTTTTTTCTTATTTTTCATTATGCATATGTTGGTGGATTCTAACATTGCCGTCGCCGTCAACCCTGCACTAGTAAATTCGATCTTTTCTTTGTTCTGTTTTTCTATTTATTTTAATAAAAAAATCGAATTTTATATAATTGTACTATTTAAATAATGACCTTTTGGTTGTAAGTACATTATTTATTTTGATTTTTTTTTTTAACTTCACGCTGTATCCCGCATATAGCGGGGTAGGCAGAGAGAACCAGAGAACCTAGTGTGAAGACACTCCATTCTCTTTCAACATTTCCGTTCCCCACTTCCCGCCATATTGAGGCATTGCGTGTTGAGTGGCGGAACTCAACGCCGCGCTTTGCCTTTATTCGTTAAATTCTAAATTCTAAATTCGTAAAAATGTTTATTATTATTGTATCTCGATACAGGTTCTCGGGTTCAAAGGAACCCGGCCCTTTGGACGGCTTGCGTGGGGACACAGGTCCAACACGTAGAGGCCCCTTTGAGACAACAATATTTTTTAATCTGACGCATTGACCGGGATCTATCTCTGAGTAACCATAGGCAATTGCTCAGAGATGGTCACCGGCCAATGCGTAGGAGCTATGGAACATATGGAAAACTAAAGCAGGGCTATGGAATGGAGTTTGGATGGACTAAGTACTGGGCTATTGATTGAGACTACCGGACGTCCGCCTTTTCAACAGTCTCAAATTGAAAGGTTAGCGGACGGTGACTCGCCTCCCACTAGATGGGCCCCCACAAAGCGGCGTAGTGCCTCGGGCGCAGCATCGGTGTGGTCGGCTAAGGGTGTCGAGAGGTGTGCACCGGTTTCACCATCGCGAGAGTGCTCGTGAGCGGGTTTCCCCGTTATTACGCAGATTGAGCACTTCCACCCTTCCGAGCATATAGCTCTTGCGCTCCACTCTGCCGGCCAATGAAGGCAAGCCAGAGGCGGGGGATAAATTACAATTCCCCTCTGGAGGTCTCAGGTCCGTGGGGTCGCCACTCCCCAACAGCTCGCCACAAGCTGCCCTGCGGGCTAATATTACATATTATATTAAAATATATAATAATATTATATATTATAACGCCTGTCGTGGCGCAGAGGCAAAAGCGTGCGATTGTAAACGCGACAGGTTGAGGGTTCAATTCCCACTCCAGGAAATGTAAAATTTAGTATTTTCATTTCTTGGGTTTGGTAACAAGGCAAGGCGCGGCGTTGAGTTCCGTTCCGAGTGGAAAGTAGAAAACGGAGTGTCTTAACACTAGGCTCTCACTCTTCATTACGGCGTGAAGCTAAAAAATAAATAAATATATATCTGTAATAATAATACAACTAGATAGATGACCAAAATGGTTTACAAAACTATTCACCAAGCACTGAATAAAGTTTAAAAAAAACAAAAGAAATGTTTACAAACAGAAATCGCGGCTGATGTAATATAAAGTTGGGTGGATAGCGTTTAGTTCAGTCGGCCGACTGTAATTCATTTTGATCCGGTCAATTTCGGTAATGTTAGCATAGAGGTTAGAGGAATATTCGTGATGAAAATATGTGAGTATTGTGTTTGTTGTTATATTTTTTTAAAGACTGTTTGTTAGAGAGATTATATGTTAACTCGACTGCATCGAGTCCGTAATTCTTTTATGGGACAATGTATACGCTTTTACAATAGGATCCCAGAAAACGTCTAAAAATGTTCTATATCACTATTTATTGTGAAAAGACGTTTGTGTGTTAAAGGTTATTACTTAATTAATGATTTTATAAATGATAACACGCCTTGAGAATGAAATACTCGCTCCAGTCTATTTCAAATATATCATTGTCACTAATTAATAATTGTAAAGTATTGACTGAGGAAAAAAAAGTCCAGCTGAGTTACTTGCGCCGGTTCTTCTCAGTATAACGGAAAGATATTTGTTTGGTGGTAGGAGGTTCGTCCTCCGTCTGGCTCGCGACCACTATCATGTCAAAGACGAACCGCCAAATATCTTGTGATGTGTTCCGGTTCGATGGCATGTAAGCCAGGTTTTCCCCTTTCCCACCCATTCTTTCCCAAAAATGTGGTGGTTCCGATAGCGGACTACTACATTATCCTCCCCTTCCGTCTCTATCCTCTATGTTGGCAACGCATCTACAACATCTCTGGTGGTGTAGATGTTCATGGGCGAAGGTAGCCACTTACCATCAGGTGGTCCTTCTGCTCGTTTGCCATCCGTTATCCATAAAAAAAAAGGTACGAAGACGGAGATATAATAGAAAGTAGTAAAACAAAATTTATTTTGTAGTAAAGTTACACAATTCTTAATTATTTAATCTTAATACTCTTTTTATGATATTTAAACACTTAATAACCAATAAATATTAGATTTACTTGATTTTTTCGATTAAGTCATTTATATACTCTATGAATAAAGAAATTCTATTACCTATTGGTATTTAAAAATAGTATAATATATACAAGTCTCATATTATTACTCAGAAAGCAATTGCATGCGCTTTTATTTTCTTTTATAATTATTATGTATTCATAACAAACTAACTTCATAACAGACAGTACAAAGCTGCGAGAGTAAAAAGTTAAATCAAATGTATTCATTCGTTGTTAGAGTTTTATTAAAAAGTTTCAATGCTCAAGTGTCGTATTGTATGCACGTACAAAATTTTCCTTTTCTTTTTTTTATAACTTCACGCTATATCCCGCACAAAGCAAGGTAGGCAGACGAAACCAGAGAACCTAGTATTAAGACACTCCGTTCTCTTTTAACACTTCCATTCCCCACTTTCCGCTGAATTGAGGCATTGCATGTTGAGTGGCGGAACTCAATGCCGCGCTTTGCCTTGTTACCAGAGTAAGGAAATAAAAATATTAAATGTTACTTAATATTTTCGTTACCTAGAGTGGGAATCGAACTCATAACCTATCGCGTTTACCTTCGCACGCTAGTGCTTCTGCGCCACGACAGGTCTTAATTTCTTTTTCTTTTTCAGTCGCTTATTTACTTCTCGTTGGATTACTTGTTGAGGCAAGATACGAAAATATAAATGTTAAACAGGACTGGTGGCAGAATGCTGTGTTCTATCAAATATATCCGAGGTCTTTTATGGATAGCGATGGAGACGGGATTGGTGATATAAATGGTATTTTTACATAAACTGTTTTAAAAACTCTTATTATATGTTATTCTTTTCTATGGTATATACTATTCGATGCCCGCAACGTCGTTTCAGTCGATTTTAACAGGTAAAATCTCGATATTTACCGTTCTTGTGGGAAATTTGAGAAATCCTCTTTTAATGCTCTCCTACACTGTATATTCTGTACATGTCTAATTTTGGTTTCCAAGAGATCCGGGTTCGAGTCCCGCTGCGTTCAAATTTTTATACGTTTTCTTAAAATGTTTTACGTTTCCTAAATGTGTCACTAACAAAAACTTTAAAACTAATTTTGACAAGAATGCAACGAATTTACACACGAATGTATTATTTTCTAGGAATAACATCAAAGATAGAATATCTAAAAGACCTTGGAGTAGATGCCGCTTGGCTGTCCCCTATATTCAAATCACCAATGCACGATTTCGGTTATGATGTTTCCGACTATTATTCCATTCAGCCAGAGTACGGGACTATGGAGGACTTCGAACAACTTCTCAAAAAGGCTAATGAGCTAAGTAAGGCCAACTTTATTATAAAGGATCTCATGAAGCTTTGCCCAAAGATAAACGACCAAAGTTTATAAGTAAAAGTCTTTGAAAAGGTCAATATTGTGTAAATTATATTGGTTCAGGATTTCTTAAATATACATTATTATTGGACTTTTATTATATTTTAACTTCTTTTAAAGATATATTCTTTAGGTATTGTTCTTTAAGTTAAATGCAAATATGATTCTCTAATAATTTTACAAGTAAATATAAGTAATAAAGACAAATTGTGGCGTTGAGTTACGCAGCTGAATATGTAATGACTAGAATTTGGGTGGAAAGCGGAGAATGGAGTGTCTTACCATTAAAATTAAATAACCTTAAGTGTTAATTTTCAACTTAATATGCCATACGTTATGATTTTTGGTAAAAAAATTAAACCGAACACAGGAAGTGTAGGCCTATGTCGTATCAAATATGGACTGTCTCAGCATACAATAATAACATATTGGTAAAATAAATAGTAAATATCTACCTTAGTTAGTAGATTTAAGAAAGTCAATGTTTGAAAGGATAGGTTGATGTTTATTACTCTTTCATGCAAAAACTACTGAACATAAATAGATGAAATTTAACAGCAATACATAACTCATAAGAATAACACAAGCGTTACAATTTTTAAAGGTTTAGTATGCAATAATTCGCAATTTTAATGATATCTTTTCCAGATATGAAAATAATATTAGATTTTGTGCCAAATCACACAAGCAACGAGAGTGAATGGTTCATTAAATCATCTAATAAGGACGAATATTATAGCGACTGGTACATATGGGAGAATGGACATCTGAACGCGAAGGGTCAAAGAAGTCCACCTAACAATTGGGTAAGAATAAGATTGAAATATTATATTATTTAATTGATATAGTTACTTAAATATACATACACATACATACATAGCTTCACAGTGAATCAGGCATAAGGGGGCAGGTGGGTGGGCAGAGGAAACCCAGTGTTAAGACACCCGTTCCCACTTTCCGCTGAATTGCATCGTGTGTACATGCGCCGAGCCCAGAAAACAAAAACTATTTCCTAGGAGTGGAAATCGAAATTACCAGGCCAGTTTTATTGCAGCTTTTACACGGCTTCCTTTAGTTAAAGTTGCACGACACTGCGCCACGACAGGCGTTACTTAAATATAATATATATTAAATGTATACTTAAATATATGTATTCAGTGGGACAGCGTTCGGACCATAAATGCGATAGGTTCAGTAAGGTGTTCGATTCCAATTCGGAGTGAATATATTTAAAATTATTTTCATTTTTCTCTGCTCAATTAAACAAGGCGCAGTGCCGAATCTCACTCTTCAACGCGCAATATCTCGAATTCAGGTGGAAACGGGAAAATAAGTTTCTGACACTAGATTCTTAATATCTACCCTTACTATGTAGAATAAAAACATCAAAACAAGAACAAAACCTGTGACCCAAGTCATAGTTTCTTAAGTTGAATCGCCGCTCACGAAGCTACTTCACAAAGCATTTCTCATAACAGTAAAAAGGCCATAAGGGCATGGCAATATATTTTCATTCCGCCACACATATAAGATGGTACATTCTTCATGTTGAGTCGAACATCCTAATGTAATTATGTAGATGCATTCAGTTCCAGTTGCGGAAATGATGAAACGCTCATAAGGAAACTGTTCTCATTTCATACTTATATATAAAACGCGTTACCGAGTGACTGATAGACCACATACAGGCGAAAGTACTGGCCATAGAAGACTGGATTTTAGGGAGTAAAGGGGAGCATTAAGAGGATTTCCCGAAATTCCTACTAAAATTGTAAAAATGTGGGACTTTAAGCTTCATAGTCCTGTAAATTATTTATTTAATAAAGATAGGCCACTACTAATTTTTTTTTCTTTTTTTTTTTTTTTTTTTTTCTTTATGGATACCGGATGGCAAACGAGCAGAAGGACTCTGCCTGGATGGTAAGTGGTTACCTTTCGCCCATGAACATCTACAACACAAGAGATGTACTCAGGATGTTGCCAACCCAGAGGATTCAGATGGAAAAGGAGGATAATGTAGCAGTCCGTTATCGGAACCACCAATACATTTTGGGAAAGGGATGGGTGGAAAGGGGAAAACCTGGCTTACATGCCATCGGAACCGGAACACATCATAAGATATTTGGCGGTTCGTCTTTGACATGATAGTGGTCGCGAGCCAGACGGAGGACGAACCTCCTACCACCAAACAATATAATATATCATGAAAACTTGAATATTGCCATTTAAACGCCTTACATATTTTCATCGTTATATTCGCAGCATGACACGCTCTAGCCAATTAAGCTATTCGTTCTTATCAGGCTACGTCGAAATTCTTAAACGCTTGTTGCAACTTATTTTTTGTTAGCATCTTTTTGTATCGAATTCGTGCAGAAATCGGCCAACGGTGTAAGTTCTTAACATTCACTTGTCGAGAACTGGGCAGAGGTTGACACCTCTGCCATTCTCTCTGACGGATAAAAACGCAAAGCCGTGAAACTGACGATCGTTCTAAGTCTATTTTTTACACAATTTATGCAAATATGAATGAAAGAAAATTTATACATCATATCATATAGAAAAAGAGATAAAATAATTTAAATTTTCTATTCTAACTAATAACCGCCTGTCGTGGCGCAGAGGCACAAGCGTGCGACTGTAAACGCGACATGTTGTGGGTTCGATTCCCACTCCAGAAAATGGAATTTTTCAATTCCTGGGTTTGGTAACAAGGCAAAAGCACGGCGTTGAGTTCCGCCACTCAGCACGCAATGCCTCGATTCGGCGGAAAGTGGGAAGCGGAGTGTCTTAACACTAAGTTCCCTCTGCCTATCCTGCCATATGGAGGATACAGCGTGAAGCTATGTATGTATGTATTTTAACTAATCATGAGTTTAAGTTCTAATAATTAAAACACAATCGTTTTCTTTTCCAGATAAGTGTTTTCAGAAAAAGCGCATGGCATTACAAGGCGACTCGTGATCAATACTATTTGCATCAGTTCGGTAGCGCTCAGCCAGATTTGAATTACAGAAATCCAGTTGTGGTGGAGGAAATGAAAGTAAGTCAATTTTTGTGGCACAAAGGTGAATAGTTTAGAAAGAGCTTTGAAGTAAACTTGCTCTTTTAAGACCGGTAAATAACAATTTATCGTAGTTATTTTTATTTTCCTTTTCTATCCGTACTAATATTACAAGCGTGAATGTGAATGTAAGTTTGTTTGTTATGCATTCACGCCAAAATTACTGAACCTATTAACATTAAATTTTGTACATATATTTTTAGAGGTATTTATAACACCTGTCGTGGCGCAGAGGCACAAGCGTGCGACTGTAAACGCGACAGGTTGTGGGTTCGATTCCCACTCCAGGAAATGAAAAATTCCATTTCCTGGGTTTGGTAACAAGACAAAGCGCGTTGAGTTCCACCCCTCAGCACGCAATGCCTCAATTCGGCGGAAAGTGGGGAACGGAATTGTCGAAAGAGAATGGAGCCTACCCTGCTATATGCGGGTTACAGTGTGAAGTTAAAAAAAAAGGTATTTGTAAGGACATAGGATTCTCTTTATTAAAAATATATATATATATATATATATTTATATAAAAATTAGACAGAGAAGGCAGACATGAATGTAACTCGATTGCATTGAGTCCGCAGTTCTTTTATGGGACAATGTGTATGCTTATACAATAAGATCCCAGAAAACGTCCGAGAACTCTCTACTTCACAATTTAAAAAAACTGTGAAAAGACGTTTGTGTGTTAAAGGTTATTACTTAATTAGTGATTTTATAAATGATAACACGCCTTGGGAATGGAATGCTCGCTCCAGTCTGTTTCAATAGTATCATTGCCACTAATAAATAATTGTAAACCATTGACGAATAAAAAAAAAGTCCCGCTGAGTTTCTTACGCCGGTTCTTCTCAGTTCAGAGGCATTAAATTTAGTGAACTGGTGGTAAATTAATTGACGGTCAAAAAATGAAGCATGTAACTTCTTATTTTGAATAAAATTATTTGACTTTGCCTTTGAATGTCAAAAAAGAAATCAACATAACATTGCTTTGTTGCTATGATAAAATTATTGCAAATGTCCTATATTAACTGGATATTATAATGCTTTTTGATTGTGCCAAGGGGTTGGCAAGCGAAGCAAGCAAGGGGTGGAATCTCTAGTACTACGTGTAATATTATTTAGTTCTATATATTTAAAATATTTGTTATCTCAAAGTATTTTCCTTTCTTTAACATATTGTCATAGTATTGTACGTACAAAATATAAGCCAATATACACTTTGACATTGTTATGGCGCAATTAGGACGTGCCTAGAATTTGTAGAACACATACTGGTTGTGAGTTGATGTTCAATTTGAAATGTGAAAAAAAGCAACGTCATGTGTCGTCGTCGTCTTTTATTAATGTCAAGATACTCCGTTTTCCAATTACTCGTTCAAAATTGAGATTTAGTGACGGAACTAAACGCCGCGCTTTATTTTATCAAAGTAGGGATTGAACACACAACCATCGGCATATTTAGAAAACGTATAAAAATTTGAACGCAGTGGGAGTCGAATCCGCGCCTCTGGTAACCGTCCAAGAACTCTGACCACTAAGCCATGCGACGAACGGACGGTTTCCAAGAGGCGCGGCTTCGAGTCCCGCTGTGTTCAAATTTGATTTTCTAAATATGTTTTTCGTTTCCTAAGTGTGTGATTACACTTTAAAACTTCAAAAATATCCACAACGATCAGCTTGACTACAGAATGTACGAATCACGATGGTGTCTTAGTATTTAGACATGTATATATTAAAATATTTTAACTTCCCTTGTGTTTTAAGACAAAGAGCGATGCTAAAAATAGCAAATATGTAAATTAGTATAAATACACATAAATTAACTGAATAAGTATAATGACCCTAAAAAAATAAAAAGGTCAAAAATCTCTTTCATTTTCAACACAATAACAAATTTTCATACGAAACTGTGACGAATTCATAAAACGATCTTTAGAATTGTTCTACTCGTATAGAAATTATAATATTTTTGTTCTAAAACATTGACATTTATTGTTAGAAGTTCAATATCTCGGGTGAATGTTTGCAAATATTTTTAAATACAAATATTCTTATAGTCATTTGGGATTTTCTATATATTTTTATGTCTTATTCTCAACACGCAATGCCTCAATCCGTCGGAAAGTGGGGAACGGAATTGCTGAAAGAAAATGGAGTGTCTTAACACTTGGTTCTCTGGTTCCCTCTGCCTACCCTGCTATATGCGGGTTACAGTGTGAAGTTAAAAAAAAATTATTTCAATATTAAAAATATATTGAATTAAATTGCTATGTTTTTATGTTGTATATTTATTGGCAGCTCCAAGCTTTATTCCACATAGTAGGGTAGACAAAGTGAATCTAGTACCAAGTCACTCTGTTCTTCACTCTCCGCTTAGAATCTAGACGTTGCGTATTAAGTGGCGAACTTAATAAATTAAATATAGTTCTTTTTTATAATGGGAATCGAACCCATAACCAAGCTTGTCACAGCTTGTCTCTGTCAGAGAAAACCGAGCTTGCTTTATTTTATATCTTATTTTACAAATCAGTGTATTCAAAAAAATATGCGGACGGAGAAATATGATAATTGCATGTACATGGAGAAGAAGTGCAGAAAATCAATATTTATTATAACAATGTATCAAAAATACATTAAATTCATAAAAAAAATAATATTACTCACACTACCATATGTAACATACACATACACTATTTGATGCGTGTATTTTGCAAGTCAGTGAAACAGTCAGTGAAATATATCATCTAAATTAGCTTATTATCTATTTCTTTCCAGAATATTCTAAAATATTGGCTAGAAAAAGGAGTAGCAGGATTAAGGATTAATGCTGTAAATTATATCTTTGAAGTTGACAAAGACCTGTATGGAGGAAGATATCCTGATGAGCCGAAGACCGGGAAACCAGGAGTAGGACCGGATGATTATGATTATTTGGACCATATTTATACGAAGGACCAAGAAGAAGCTTATGAACTGATGACACAATTTAGGGACGTTTTTGATGCTATTAGTGTTCGGGATAATTTAACCAGGTATTTTTTCCACGCATAGCAGAGTAAATCAATGGATTAAATTATTGAACAAATATATCACACGCTACCATCTATTTGTGATAAATACACTTTTGTTTAAATTGATATATACGTTGCTAAGGCGACGCGTATTTTACGCGTCACGACTATTAGTTACCATAAAATTTCCTTAAATGGATGGAGAAAGAAGTGCGAATTAACAATAAGCTTCTAATTTTCAAATTACGAAAGACCTGTAGAAATAGAAAATATAACAAAAAAGATTAGGACGCCAAAAATAATACTCCTGACTGAAGAATAACAAAAGTTAAGTAATGAAATTAAAAAAATAATCTAATAAATGATTTCAAAGCACTGACCTCTGACCTACCCGCGCCCTAAGCTTACAGTCATCGTGTATTTACGTGTTCCTCGTTATTATCCTAGACAGTAACAAGCTTAGAGGCACTCGGTTCAACAGAACGCTGTTTTACTGTAAAGCCGGTCATTAATTTTGTAGAATAGCTCAATCGCGTAGGTGCCAAAAAACGTAAAGGTAAAATTTTTAGATATGAACGCTCAGTCTCTAACCTGAGCTTTGTCATTTATTTCTATATAATTTCACCAGATTACGTCAAAGTGGTTTGATCCTTGTGTATATTTTTGGTTTTATTTTTCTACCAACTTCCGGACCCTTTAAAAAGTGACGTGCAGCTATTTTTTTTACCTTTACCTAATATATAATTACGTCTCTTATATTATGTATCATAAATTCTGGAAAGCAATGAAAATGTAATAAATCCCACATCGGCTATCCCTACCAAGCTACTTGTTTGTAAAGTGTTATTCACTCACTTAGAATATGAAAACAGCCCTAAGTTATAAATAAATTATTTCTGAGGTTTTCATGGTTTACCTTCACTGCTGTATCCTGCATTAAGCGCGGCAGTGTGGAGTGGAACCTGCAGAACTAGTGTCCATGACACTCATTCTTTGAACATTCTGCTCCCGACTCCTCCTCCGCCACTCAAGGCATTGCGTGCTGAGTGGCGGAACTCAACGCCGCGCTTTGCCTTGTTACCAAAACCCAAGAAATGAAAATACTGAAAATACCTGAAAGTGGCAATTGAACTCCACAACCTGTCGCGTTTGTAGTCGCCCGCTTGTGTCTCCTCGGTGCCACTATCGCCATCTGTAGGATCAAACACAATACTCTCTTCCTCCTCTCTATATGAAAGTGCTCTTGGTTTCACTGCCAGGGCTTACTACAGGCATGAAACCGAAATATGTTTCACGACTTTTATTCTTATACTTACAGAGTATGATTCCATTTTGTGCATCTTCGTAAAGTTGTATAAAATATATATATATATATATAGAGCATATAGGCATATATATATATATATATATATATATATATATATATATATATATATATATATATTGCAAGGGAATCTGTACTTCTTAAAAATTTGTCCAAAACGAATATTCTCTTGACCTCAAGGGACGAATCCTCTTCTATACTTTCTCATCCTTTGTAAAAATATTAATTGCAAACAAGATTTAATCTGAAGTAGCCAAATGTAGACCTCAACGACTATTGGCCTAATTTTTTAAACCATCCAAATAGGAGTAGAAATTACCGTAAAGTAAATGATCATATATTTTTTTGCAATTTGGAACCATTTTTATAATTCAGTATTATTTAATAGGTATTAGGAACTAAAAAAGTTGTGCCTCTGAGTGTAAAAATGCCTTATTAGTTTCCATAATATTTAACAACCCCTAACTAGAACAAGGTCGTCGTAAAGGAGACCACAAATAATTTGTTATTTCCTGCGTAGTAAAAAGTAAATTTTATCATATGAGGGCTATGAATCTGAATCTATCTTTTATACAAAATGATGGTCAATTTTTTCAAAAAGACGGCTGTGAAGTATAGCGTTTTTTGTCAGGTAGTAACGAAAATACTGAAACTGAGAATTTGTTTTACTGTACTTTTTTTTCGTCACTAAAAACTTAAATACGTGGTGTTTCTAATTCGTTCGTCCGCATATTATATTTTTGATAAAAAGTGATTAATTGCCTTCACATATGAATATAAATATTTCTTTTAGTATTTTCATTTCCTGTTTGATAGCAAGGCAAAGCGCGGGCGGTTGAGTTCCGCCACCAGCACGCGATACTTCACCCAAGTGAAAGTGGAGAGCGGAATATAAAGATATTGTTGATTTTATCTGTTAAAGTAATTTTATGTAATATATATGGAGCTATGTGAATGTGGGATAAGGCACAGAAACGTACCAAAGATTTCAATACATATCTTTTAAGCATTGCTATCCATATCTACATCTTTCTTACTTCTTATTCTCTCTGCACCTATTCATGATAAGACAAGATTTTTTCCTCTCTCAAAAGTCAAGTATCAAAAGGTTAAATGAAATCATTATTTTAATACGTGAAGGAAAGTACCTCTGAATCTTTTGCAAAAAACTCAGTGCAGGGCCACAAAGAGCAGCGCCTCTCTGCCTACAGCGGATACAGCGTGAAGTTGAAAAAAAAAATGAAAAGAAGTGCAGAAAATTACACTATATTAGCTTTAGACAGATCTATATATTAGATTTATTGCTTTTTAACAAATTTTATTCATACTACCGTATGTTTCGCCAAAGGAAAATACTTTTTGAATACCGTGACAAACCCATTGCCGGAGAAACGTGTGTATTTTACCAGTCCTAGGCCTAATAGCATATTATTTCACTCAGTAGTACATAATTTAATAAATTGAAACTAATATTAATAAAAAAAAAATACTAATAGCATACTTTCAATTACATACATTAATTTTAATTATACATGTATAGTATTTTCTATTTCCTCGCTCTCGGTAACAAGGCAAACGCGGCGTTGACGCCACTCAGCACGCAATGCCTCAATTCTGTGAAAAGTGGGGATTTGAAATGTTAAAAGAGAACGGAGTGTCTTAACACTAGGTTCTCAGGTTCTCTCTGCCTACCCTGCTTAGTGCGGTATATAGCGTGAAGCTAAAAAAAAAAACTTTTCTAACCATCTATCTGTCCCTTTCAGAATAATGTTGACGGAAGCGTACACGAGTATAAAAAATGCAGTACGGTATTACGGGAGGGACATTCACCCCGGCGCTCATATTCCCCTCAATTTTGTGCTTATAAAGAACTTGAACAAGGAGTCGGATGCTAGAGATATCAAATATGCTATCGATAGGTGGCTGACCTACAAACCACTTTCGATGGCAGCTAATTGGATGGTAATTGATCTTGAGATTAGTTTACTGATAATAATATTAAAAAATATTACATTACTAATATGATTATGTATGTTTTTTATAATTTTGTAATTCATACAGCTAGAATTGTCACCATCGTGGCTTTTAAACTAAATGCCATAGGTGTGAATTCGATTCCCAGGCTGAGATAATTTTGAAAATGTTGCGGTCTGTATGTATCCTAGGATATGATTAGAATATTATGGCATCTCCTGTGTGGTTTAACAAAGCACGGCGTTTGGTTCCGATTTCTAATATTAAATGTCTTAAAAATGACTAAAAAATTAACGACGTATATGTCTTAAGAAAGTCACCAAAATGCAAATTAAGGAGTTACCATACCATATTTAACATTATTAGAGGTATTATCTATTGCACAGCCTGTCCAATGTTTTAAATGCGAAAGTTCTTAAAGACGGATGCTTGTTACTCTTTCAGGCAAAATTACTGAACAGATCTAGATGGAGACTCTACTTGAGAGTAATATAGTTAATTTGTTAGAATAGCATATAGACTAAAATTAATAAAGATTTTGAGTTATTTCCCATTAATATACTGATAAATATCTAACACGCATATAATTTATAGGTACATAACAAAGTTTCTTACGTATTAAATTTTATTTTTATTTAATCTTATAAGCTAATCACTAATATATGTTATCGTAGCGCATTCCGAGCGTGTCTGCGCAACATTAAAATCTACTGCACGCGATAGTTCTAGGTTCAATTTCTAACTGGGGAGTGTTACATGAAATAAATGGTACATATTTTCTTATTCTTGTAAATAAAACAATAAACTTCACTTTGCAATGGATATAATATGCCATAGTGGCGCAGTAAAAGACTAAAAATGAAGACAGTGAGAATAGGTTCGATTCATAATCAGAGAGTGTAAATTTTAATTCAAATATTTAGATTTCGAGGCTGAGATATTGAAAGGAATAATGCAATATGATACCCAGTTTTTTAACTTCACGTTGTTTCCCGTATATAGCAGGGTAGGCAGAGGGAACCTGAAAACCTAGTGTTAGGACAATCCGTTCCGCACTTTTCGCCGAATTGAGGCATTGCGTGCTGAGTGGCGGAACTCAACGCCGCGCTTTGCCTTGTAACCAAATACAGGAAATGAAAATACTAACTGTTATATATTTAGAATAAGCGTGATAAATAAATATAAAAAAATGGAGCTCGAAGTGTCTGTTATTGGATTGCTTACTATATTTTTGAAACGAGACTCGAAAATAAAAATATCCTATATATTTTTCTTTAGTTAAAAAATATAAAGTTGTACAATTTTATTTCCAGACTGGAAATCATGACAAAAGTCGTGTAGCGTCTCGCTTCAGGCCAGAGTTGGTTGACGCTTTCAACATGCTTGTTTTGTTACTGCCTGGCGTTGCTTTTACTTATATGGTGAGTTGGGCTTATCTCGTTCAATATAGCTTTTCATATATCAAAAGATTTTTCAATAGAAATTTACAACATTGCTAACTAATTTTAGTTTAAATAAAAATATATGTATGCAACAACATTTTACTTATAATATTTATATCAGCTTTACGCTATTTTTCGTATAGCGAGGTCGTCAGAAAACTAAGTGCCTGTACACTCTGTTTTCAACGTTCCACTTGAATACCAGATATTGCCTGTTTTACTAGAACAGAGAAATGAAAATAATTTAAATATAAACAAAATTCCTCCAAATTAGGATTGAACTAGCACCCTATCGCGACCAGTCAAATGCTAACCCATAAAAATCATGAATAATAATATTTTTGTACAATTTATGCCAAACTTAAGAGCCAAATTCGGAACCTTTGAAGGTTGAACAAGGTATAATAGTACTTTCCCATATTTGACACAATATTAATATTTCTATTATATGTATTCACATTGTATTATAATTAAATTATGAAGGGCGAGGAAATAGGGATGGTAAATGGTTTCGTGCCCTGGGTTGAGACGAAAGACCCTTTAGCGTGCAATACCGAGGACCCTATCAATTTCGTAGAGGTTTCACGTGACCCCGTTAGAACACCCTTCCAGTGGAATAATGGAAAAAATGCAGGTAAATTTTATATTTTCATGTTAAATATATAGAATATAAAATATAATTAATTTGTACGCGGTAGAAGTAACGAGAAGTGCAATAGCAAAATCTCTGTAGGATACTAAAAGATCTCAGGTTGTCTGGAATTATCATGAGTTCTTAGATAGATAACAAAGCAATAATATGAAAAATATATTAAAAATACATATCTAAAAATTTACACACAATACTAAAAAAATATTTTATAAAAAATCTAACTTAAAAATAAGAAATAGAAAAAAAACTGACAGTTAAAGATAAGAAACTGTTTTGAAAAAAAAACGCTTTTGGAAAATAGACTAAGAAGAAAAAAAAATTTTTTTTTAAAGCGTGGGGTGCTTTTTAAGCAATCTTTTATTCCATGATTCCTACACTTTTATAGAAAATGTTTCTTTACTTTTTTTACTACACAAGCTTATTTTTTAGTTTTTTAAATTTTATGTGTCAGGATTTTCTAAAGCACCTAAAACTTGGCTGCCCATTGCTGATGGATATGAACATATAAACGTAGCGAAGCAACGAGCAGCGGTACGCTCTCACCTTCAAGTTTATAGAAGTTTGACAACAATACGTATGCGCCCAGCGTTCAGACTTGGCCGTTATGAATCCTTGGCTTTAAACAGTAAAGTGTTGGCTTTTAAAAGGTACTTTTTTATTTTTTCAAAATACAATTCATATATTTAATACGCAATGCCTCAATTCGGCTGAAACTGGGGAACGGAAATGTTAAAAGTGAACGGAGTGTCACATTATGTTCTCAAGTTCCCTCTGCCTATATCTGCTATGTACGGGATATAGCGTGAAGCTAAAAAAAGATTATATATATGTCCAATTACTATTTATATTTTTGCAGTGTCACGCTTTATCCTGTCAAGACACTCTGTTCTTCGCTTTCTTAAATTATCTTAAATTCAATTTTCATTGCGTTTTAGTGACTGACTAAGATTATTTTTTGATGCCTCCGAATGGGAATTGAATATAACAGATGTTGGAAAATTCGGACGCCGCCCCACTGCGACGCGATCGTATCATCTATATATCATTATTTTATCTGAAAATGGCATTATTAAAAACAACTACAATGAATTGCTTGTCATATCCCCATACCAGATAAATATTAATTAAAATTGCAAAAGCAATAAATTTCTGGGTGAATAAATGACTAAATAAAAAAAATTGAAGCAAATCAAATCAAGCACTTAATAATAAAAGAGAATAGAAATAGTTAAAAAATAAATCTTTAAATAATATACAAACGGAATATATAGATATAATTTATGGCTCAATTCGGCGGTAAGTGGGGAACGGAGTGTCTTAACACAAGGTTTCCTCTGCCTAACCTGCTATATGCGGGATACAGCGTGAAGCTATACATGTATGCATTTTAAATTTATACACGCCTACCCTAAAAATATGCATTTTCGATTTGTTAACTTATTCACGCCACGTACAGATTTTTTATTATAATTTTATAATAGTGGTTCATTTTTAGTTTTAAAAAGAGTCAGGCGCGTAATCTGACCTTAGACGTCAAACTGACAACTTACTTATGTAAATATTAAAATTTAAATAATGCTTATAAAGTATAGAAATTTATTATACTTTGACTTAAAATAGTTTTAACTATTCTGAGCATACATTTATTTTGAATAAATAACGACTTTCTTCAACATAAATATAATAAACTATTTATAGACAACATGTTATTTTCATCTCTTCGCTCTGGTAAGATAAAGCGGTGTTGAGTTCTGCCACTTAACACGTAATGTCTTGAATTCGCATGGAAAATAGAGAACAGAGTGTCATGACACTAGGTTGTCCGGAAACAACGTAAGTCCGGATTTTCAAATTTTGCAGCAGGGAGAAAAACAACACGCATCTTGTCTTTCTAAGCTAGTTTAAATCGAATACGATTTTTTACATTTTTTGCGACTTACGTTGTTTCTGCACTCACCGATTCAAGTGTTCTCGTGTAAGGATAATTAAGATTTTTACAAAAAAACCGACTTTAAAGAAAATGCACTAAAAGGTACAATAAATACGAATAGCTTAAAAACTCAAATCTCAATCAGATCTCAACTAAATTTTAATTGGCTATCATATAAAAAAAGAATCATCAAAATCGGTTCACCCAGTGAAAAGTTATTCGGTAATACACATAAAAAACCTAATCAAATTGATAACCTCCTCCTTTTTTGAAGTCGGTTACAAGAAGGTATAATTTCGTTTCGTAATAGCAAATAAACTATTTTTTTTTTAACACAATTAGCAGGGTAGGCAGAGGGAACCTGAGAATCTAGTGTTAAGACACTCCGTTCCCCACTTTCCGCCGAACCGAGGCATTGTGTGCTGAGTGTCAGAACTCAACGTCGCCCTTTAACTTGTTACTAAACCCAGAAAATGAAAATACTAAGCTTTTACATTTCATTGAGTGGGAATGGAACCCACAATATGTCGCGCTTACAGTCGCACCCTTGTACCTCTGCCCCACGACAGGCGTAGATGTACTAATATTATATAATATGAAATGGTTACAGATGGTACAACGACGACGCGTACATAGTTGTGATGAACGTCGGCAAGACCTATCAAGTAGTCGATCTGACTGCTTTCGATTTGATATTCGGACATTTGGAGGTTGAAATTAGCAGTGTAGTTTCCTCAAGGAGTTATGGGTATGATTTTTTTTAACTTTCAGGATTTTTTGTAGAGAGCAAAAGTCCTTATGTTTTCCGTTAGACATACTCTAAGTCACAATTTTTTAATTATTTTTAATACAGGCAACGCTACACTTGCCTTACCAGAGCGGATAAATGAAAATCATTTAAATATAACCATTTCCCTAAATGGAAATCGAACCCATTATCAATTGCGTTTACAGTTAGAAATTAAAAAAGTACTCGTCAGATTTTAATTAAATTTAAACAAGACCGTATCAGAAACATTATATAGAAAAGAATAATAAAAATTGGTTCGTCCAGTAAACATTTATGCGTTAATAACTTGACACACAAAAAGAACATTTAGAGTCAAATTGAGAACTGCCTCCATTTTTAGAAAGTTGGTTAAAAATATAGATATTTTCTGAGTTATTATTACGTGACAAAGTGCAATAATTTTGTGATCCAAATGAACACATGTAATCAAATAATTTGATTCGCCTGTGCTATATTTCAACATATAAAATAACCTAATTGAAGTATTTTATTCACGGTACGATATATTACAAAATAATACATAGAGAGTATATTAAATTAAAATATACAGAATTACCATGATTTGACAGGTTGTATCCTTGTTTATATAAAATGACTTACATGTTGCAAGGCAACGCGTTGTTAATGCGTCAGCGAGGACACTAGTGTATATAAAAAAAGAATATTTAAATTTAGGTGTCTCGTTGACGCGTTAACAACGCGTTACCTAGTGGTGTATATGTCACTTTATATAAACATGGATGTCAAATCATCGTAGTGTATGTAACATTTATTTTATTAATTAAATATATTTGTTATGCATTATTTCAAAAAGGTATTATCATTCTGCACTCCTTCACTATATGAATGATAAGTGTTCCTAAGTTTCATGCTCTTCTGTCAGCGTGATTTTCGTAAAATTTGGGTACAAAGTTTTTACTTCACGTGCTATATAGATATTATATGTATATAGATATTATATGTATATAGATATTATATGTATATGTGTATAAATATTTTTCAGAGACACCGTTCAAGCAACTCATCTAGACTTGGCTGCAGACGAGTCGCTAGTATTAAGAATGCAGGTGTAAGGATTTTCCAGCTGTCACGTTTCTTAAAATAAAATATACTATTATTTAATGGGAACTTTTTCTTACCTTTTAACCTTTTTGCGTCAAAAATAAGCTGCTTAAAGAATAAAAGCTATGTTTATTGTTTCTTGTAAAAAGGGTTAGAGTTTTTGTAATGTTACTTAGAAATGATTTCGATTTTTGTCATATTATGGTTTGTTCACCTTATCAAGTAATATTTTTTGTAATTAGATATTTTTTTTCATATTTCGTTTTTATCGGCCTTCCCTAGATATTAGTGGCGAGGCATCCATATAACACTGTTCTCACCGATTTACCTTTTGTAAATGACAATAAATTTTCTGAAAAAAAATTAGGAGCGACTTCGCAAAAAGACAAGGTTAACAAAAGCACAGGATCTAAAAAAAAGATCGCCAAAAAATTTTTCGGTACAAAATGGCAAAAAGAACAAGCTCTGACCTTAAAACCGCCTAAAAAAGATCGTCGGCAGAATTCGATAGTGAAATTGCTAAATAACTTAACATCCTATACAGGCATCCCTAAATATATATATACCAGCTTACCTTTTTAAAATCTTCACTGCTAGGTATAAAGATTTTTTCACGTAGTCAAAGACTATGTAGGTACTGTAGGTGTACTCTACGATGATGTTAACATATTTTTTTTTATAAAAATTATATTTTTTATAGAAATTCAGGAAAAAATAATATTCAAGATGTGTACATTCTTTACATTATGATATTGGAAGTCGTCCAAAAAATATAATCTATAGAAAAAGGTTCTTTAGACGTATTAAGTATGTATGACAAATTTGAATAAAAACAAAAATATAAGGAATAAAAATATAACGCGCAGAGGCACAAGCGTGTGACTGTAAACAATGTAGTGGGTGCGATTCCCACTCCAGGATATGTAAAGTTTAGTATTTTCTTTTCCTGGGTTTGGTAATAACGCAAAGCGTGGCGTTGAGTTCCGCCACTCAGCACGCATTGCCTCGATTCGGCGGAAAGTGGGGAACGGAGTGTCTAAACACTGGGTTCTCAGGTTCCCTTTGCCTACACGCTATATGCAGGATACAGTGTGAACCTAAAAAAAAATATAAGGAAAAGAGGAGAACCGAGTGTCTAGACACTAAGTTGTCATTGTCTTCCCATGGGGTAAAGTGAAAAGCTGAAAAATAATATAATAATATTTATATTAAAATTACAAATAAGCAACAAAATTGGATTAAAAGGCCACAAAAGTTAAACGTGGTACATTAAATAGTTTTCAACTACTGCTAATGACAGAGAAAAACTTTGAACCTGATAGAACTCAACGCTGCCAATTATTATGTTAGGCTTTATATTTATAAAACGCTTGCATTACTGAGTAACTGACAGAAAACGTACAGGTTAAACTACTGGCCATGGAAAGCTGAAACTAGACGTGTAGATTAGGGAGTGTAGGGGAGCACTAAGAAAGGATTTTTCGAAATTTCTGCGAAAACAAAAAAAAAGTGGGATTTCATGATTCATAGTCCACTGGAACTAAGTTGCAGGATAGTAGTTTAGCATATAAGTCATGGTACGTCCCTTAGTGGTTTGAGTGATTGTGCTTATGTGTCCCTGAATGCTTTGAGTGACTGTGCACTAGTACTGGTGCATCCTTAAGTACTCTGATGGTACAGCTAGTGTAAACATATTTGTAGCCTGGGTTCTATTTCCACTTACAGAAGAGTTAGGACACTCCTTTCTCCGTTGTCCTTCTAATTTCGATACATTGTTGAGCGACGAAACTCAATACCGCCCTAAGTCTTGTAATAAAAATAATTCAAATATAGTATTTTTTTCGAGAGGGATTGAACCTAGAACTTGTCAATATAGTAAGATAAGTGTATTATTTTTGTTTCAACTGTCTAGTAGGCTAGAGAAGATGATATTATTTAGTAAATGTTTAGATACAAACGTAAGGTATCGCAGCGTGGGACGGTCCGCCAATAGATGGACCGACGACCTGGTCAGAAATGCGGGGAAGCGCTGGATGCAGGAGGCATTCAGTCGTGCTGCATGGCGTTCTATGGGGGAGGCCTATGTCCAGCAGTGGACGTCTTCCGGCTGATAACGATTTAGATACATTATTGAATTATCCTTAACACACAATGGCATAAATTAGCCATTAATATTATAGGTTATTAAGTTTTCGTTATTAAGTTTCTTAAGTGCCTATAGTTTGATGCGAATAATGAAATAAAGAAAAAAAGAGAGAATGTAGAGAAAATAGAAAGATTTTACTAAGAAATAACGTTTAGTAACAGAAATAACGTTTATTTATTTTAGTAACAGAAATAACGTTTATTTATGCTAGATTATATCATAAACTGAAAAAATAATACAAAATATCCATAAACAATTTCGAATTAACCATAAAAAGGCCGGTATCTGAATCGCAAACGCGATTAAAAAGTGAACGAAGGACAGAAACGAAGTAGAAAATTCTCCATTCTTCTTTTATAATCAAAGTTAATAACAATGAAACTAAGCCACTGAATTGATTTTCGTTTCTTAAACGCAAAAGAATATCAATCTGTTTTATGAAGCTCGCCGTTTTGTGCTTTTGTTACGTTCACAATGGTTGCTACTTTAAGATTATTTTAGCTTAGATTTAATTAAGATAAAAATTTATTTATAGTACGTAGGTATGTGTATGAATCTATCGTTTTTTTTTTTTAATTTCACACTTTGTCCCGCATATAGCAGGGTAGGCAGAGGGAACCAGAGAACCTAGTGTCAAGACACTCCATTCTCTTTCAACAATTCCGTTCCCCACTTTCCGCCGAATTGAGGCATTGCGTGTTGAGTGGCGGAACTCAACACAGCGCTTTGCCTTGTTTCCAAACCCAAGAAATGAAAATACTAAATTTTACATTTCCTGGAGTGGGAATCGAACCCACAACCTGTCGCGTTTACAGTCGCACGCTTGTGCCTCTGCGCCACGACAGGCGTCGACAGGCTATCGTGTATATATTTTATATAATAATTGAACACAGATGAAAATGGTATATGGTTGTATAAATAAATTAAGATTTTAAATGTATACAAACATTAAAATGAATATTTTTTTCTTTTTTTATTAGTAAACTTTCATTTTGATATTTAAAAATATATATGTAAATTTTCATTGCGAAACGAAATTTACTGTTTCTTTTTTGTTTTATTGATAACGGATAGCAAACAAGCAGAAGGACCACCTGATGGTAAGTGGCTACGTTCGCCCATAGACATCTACAACACCAGAGGTGTTGTAAATGCGTTGCTTACCTAGACGATACAGATGGAAGGGGAGGGTAATGTAGTAGTTCGCTATCGGAACAACCACATTCTGGGGAAAGGATGGGGTGGGATAGGGGAAAACCTGACTTACATGCCATCGAACCGGAACACATCATTAGATATTTGGCGGTTCGTCTTTGACATGATAGTGGTCGCGAGCCAGACGGAGAACGAACCTCCTATCACCAAACAAAATTATTTTTGTAATAGTGTACAAAATAAATTATTTAAGCCTTTATGGCACAGTACAACAACGTCTGTTAGTAGACGCGATGGTTGTGACATCAATCCCCATTATCAAGTTTCTCTCCTAAATACAACAATATTAAGTAGATTATTATCTCTTTAAAAGTAAACAAAATCATAAAAAAATTAGGAGAATATGTTTATTAAAGATATTGACATTTTCTGGAATTTAATAACAAAACCTTATCTTTAGATTTCCCCATCGAATACGACATTTGAAATAAAATCAGGTATACCTAATGAAATAATATTTAATATCGCTGTATATATTTAGAGACAACCTAGGACACAAAGAGTCTTATCACTAAACTATCCTATTGGAAACACATTTATGTAATATTTACAAATACATGAGAGCTGTTTTGAATAACTTTTGGGGGCTCTCAAAAGAAAGTGTCATAGAGATAGAAAAGCAACTCAGATTACTTATATCTTTAAGTATTTTGTTTTTATTGTGTTTTGATGTCAACAATAACTAATATATAAACAAATAGGTATATTTGGAAAAACCATAACTTAGAACCTCTTACACTAATTAATTTATAATAATTATTAAGAAATAATATCACGACACAGAGACACGGCTTGGATCGTTTTACTGTAAACAATAGTTGCCGATTCAAATCCTACGTCAGGAAGGATACTAATTTGTTAATAGATGTCTCCTCATTTTGAATGATAATGAATATCGTCCAATACTAAAAAAACTAATATTAGACCATCGTGGCGCAGTAAGACGGCGTCTGGCTGTAAACTTGATTGGTAGTGGGTTCGATTGGCACTCGAGGGAACGATTATATATGTATATATTTTTTTTACTTCTTTGCTCTTGTAAGACACAGTACGGCGTTGAGTTTCGCCAATCCACAAGCAATATCCCTAATATTGGCGAAACTCAGCGGAATACGGACGAAAAGCGGAGAGCGGAGTGTCTTTACACTATATTCTCTCTGCCTACTTTGCTAAGAGTGATGATAAAAAATACTCTAGAAGTCTTTAATAGTACTGCTAAATAACAAGAAAAGCCGAATATTTCCACTAGTACATTTGAACAGTAAACACTTTAAACGGTATTGATCCACTCAAGATAACTCGAGAATAAGATAAGTGTTAGATTAAGAAAGTCATCACTCACCAGCAAACTTTTATCTGTTCGCTTTAATGTTGTTTGTCTGATATTCTTAATAGTATAACTAAATAAAAATTTTATAAATAAAATATAACTAAATAAAAGAATTTATATGAATTTTCATTTATGTATGAGTTTTTAGTTTATTTATATAATAGTGATATATTATTCCGTTCTCCATTTTCAGCTGAAATTGATAGAGATGTTGCTTGGTTGTTGCAGAACATTTTTTTTACCTTCTGCTGTATTCCACAAATAGCAGGGGGCTTGATAACGTAGTGTAAGACACTCCTTTCGCTTAAGATTTCCGTTCCCCACTGTATCTTATATGGAAATAAATAGTCCCAACTTAAGCATGGTATCAGCCAAATAGCTGCATGGTTATTTCAAAATGAATGAAATTTGGTGAAATAACAAATTATGTAAAGTAAAATCAATAAAGCCTAATCAATAGCGCCTGTCGTGGCGCAGAGGCACAAGCATGCGACTGTAAACGCGACAGGTTGTGGGTTCGATTCCCACTCCAGGAAATGTAAAATTTACTATTTTCATTTCTTGGGTTTGGTAAGAAAGCAAAGCGCGGCGTTGAGCTCCGCCACTCAACACGCAATGCCTCAATTTGGCGGAAAGTGGGAAATGGAAATGTTGAAAGAGAATGGAGTGTCTTATAATAACACTAGGATCTCTGGTTCCCTCTGCCTACCCCGCTATATGCGGGATACAGCGTGAAGTTAAAAAAAAAATCAATAAAGGCCAAACATTATGACACACTAAAATTACTGTTTGACTCTAAGCACACCCATTAAAAGACCTGCTAACAGTTGAATGGCGGATACCAACACCACACAGCATTCTATCATCAGGAAGATCCGATCTCCTGACCATTATTTGTACAGTTAGAAGCTTTCCATTGTGCTGTGATGGCGTCTGACGTTGAAAAACTATTTTCATGATTATATTTTTTACGTGACGGAAAAACTTTGCACCCTCCTTACGAAAATTCTGCGAACGGAGGAATATGAAATTTGGCAAAGTTAAAGTTTATATGGAGAAAGAGTGCAAAAAGCCAATATTGCTTAAGATAATATAGTAGATATAGATTAAATTAGTCAAATAAATATTACACAAACTACCATTTGTTTCACCTATACTTTTCTGTAAAAAATAATTATAATTAAAAGACATATCCGTTACTAAGGTTACGTAAACAGTTTCTAGTTATAAAAAAATATTGCTTCAAAACTTAAATACGCATAACGTTTTCGTGATTGGAAACCCTAAAAATAAAATACAAGCATTGTTCTTTAAGAAAGTAACTTCTCGTAGATATTAAAAAACTAGTCCACTAGGACAAAGATATTGCATTTTTTCACGTACCGTTTGTTATATACTAAGATTTTCTTTAATATTTGCACTCTTAACTTTAAGCGAAACATTTATCTTTAAAAAATGCTGTAATGCATTCATAATCTTGTACATTAATTATATCTAAGTATATTGCAGTCATCTACAAAATACACAGATACATTTTTTTGTATTTCAGTTGAATTTTTTTTTTTTATGTTTACTGGTTTTGTTTTTTGGTGTTTTGTTTTAAATAAAACTATAATAATTATAAATGACAACTTATTATTGCAGAAAGCATGTGTACAGCCAGAGCACTAAGCACACCGAGCCATTATAGACAGTGTTGACACCTGGTTGAATTTTTCTAAAAACTTATTTCAACAATAACGAAACAAGGAAACCAACTTCGAATAAAATACACAAAAAAATAATATTATTATGAGTAACTCAAAAACTACTTATCAAATAATAACTAAACTTAAATGGGATATCGGGAGCACTAGCTATCAGTAAAAGGTTATGTAGTAGAACCCAAAAAAACACAGTCTAATTTGATAACCATTTTCTTTTTCAAGTTCATTAAATATAAACTAATATGAACTAACTTTTTTCAATAAGCATTTATAATTAAAAACTTTGTAAATATAAAATTTCGAATCCATGTCTGAACCAAGCGCTATGAAGAACTAAACTAAAAAAAATAATCTGGTTTATTTATTTGCCTACAAATCACAAGGATTCCGAAGTGCATGGAGTGTTTAATGTATTATCTAGAACTACATACTGATAAGATACCCTTTAAAACGCCATCCCAAACGAAATACCTTGCTCTGATTTAGTAGACGTGAACTTGGCAAAATGAAGGCGGTGTTATTACTGCCGATTTTAGTCATACTCGCTTCCGGCAACGTCGTGAGGAAAAATGTGGAAAGAAAGTTGGAGTGGTGGGAAACTACTATAGTCTATCAGATCTATCCTAGATCGTTTATGGATAGCGATGGCGATGGGATAGGAGATCTTAAAGGTATTTTTAGACTTTCTTGGGAATTATGTATATATTTTAAAGCCAAATTTAGGTTTAAAAAAACTAATAAAAAATCATTTAATAAAAGATATCTGAGTCCTATGGATTTTGTGTCCATAGTCATCAGATAATAGAATTTAAAAATACTGCAATATTCAGTTACCTAGAACACTTTCTTTTTTGAACAGTAAATTTTAAAATAATGTACCATTAATTCTCCATTATATTTCACTTTACTTATAACTATTCACAGTTATATGAATAAAAACTTACATTTTCATATATGTATTATATTTTGTACCAAAAGTATTCGTAAAATAAGAAAGGCTTTATGTACGTGGGCTCGCCCAAGAATTTTTTGCAAGTCAACGCGTAATAAAGTGATTGGATTTCTGTTTATACAAAACATTGTTTACTCGATCATTTGCAAAAAAATTAAATTACTTACCTATTTAAATGAAAAAAATATCTTATTAAGTGACCTCAAAAAAGGGGAGGTGATAACCTCAACGACGACTATATTTTTTTTGTGTGCTACCGCATAACTTTCTACTGGGTGAACCAATTTGGATGATTCTTTGTTTTATACGATAGCTAGTACTTCTGATAAGGTTGCATATAAATTTAGCTTAAGACCTGAAGCTGTTGAGTTGTTCGTAATAATTGTAATTATTAGTGCACTTTCTTTGAAGTCAGTCTTTTTTTGTTAAAATTTTAATTATTGTTAGCCATTCCATCGATAAATATAAATTATATATTACATTTTCAATGTTTGAGTCAAAAAGTGTTCCAAATCATAAAAAAGGTAAAAAATACAAATAAAGTGTGAAGTTTTATGTTATAATAGAAACTTTGTATCAGGTATAACTTCAAAGTTGGAATATATCAAAGAGGTCGGTGCGGGCGCTATATGGCTGTCCCCTATATTCCAATCCCCGATGTATGATTTTGGTTACGATATTGCCGATTTCTACGCTATTCATGACGAATATGGAACAATGGAAGACTTTGATGAACTTCTTGCTAAAGCGAAGGCGCTAGGTGAGTTTAGTATAGACTTTTTTGTTATTTCTTATAGAGTTCCGCCACTCAGAACGCAATGCCTCAAAACGGCGGAAAGTGGGAAACGGAGTGTCTTAACACTAGGTTCTTATGTTCCCTCTGCCTATCCTGCTACATGCGGGATATAACGTGAAGCTAAAAAAATTCTTATAGAATTTATGATATTTAGCAAATACTTGAAATAAATTAAGATAAAAGTTGTTTTTTTCAAATGTTACAGTTTTACCACCACTTAAAATTATTTTTCATTGTTGACAGCAAAGGTTTAGTGAAATTTAAAATATTTTCTTTTATTTAAATATGACTACTATCTAAAAATGCTGTCATAATCTTAATAGCACTTAAATAAAACAACATACTTTCTTCATAAAAGTGGCTACATTTGCGTGTAAAACGCGGCGACAGGTATAATCTGGGTTTATAATACAGTAATGGGAAGCTCAGAGGTTGGACAGTACGACATCCATTAGGATTTACAAATTGTAATCTTACCAATTTCCCCAAATTATCTCCGAATACAGACAGTTCATTATATATTTATTTCATTTACAAATACGTTAATTGTTTTTGTTTCATTTGGAAGCGTTTTCTCGTTTAAAAACGAAGAAAGTACATTTTTATACGTCTTGAGGTAATTTTAAAATTTAATAAAAATTCCATTTTCTATTTCATTATTTTAATATAATTTTTTGTAGAGTTTAGTTATCAAAATATACCAGTATGTAATTTTTCTTATTTAACGTAAAAATCATCTAAAATTTAGCAAAAAAATTAATATTCTGTTTATCTTTACAGATATCAAAGTTGTGTTGGATCTTGTACCTAATCATACATCAAATGAGAGTGTTTGGTTTCAAGAAGCTCTTAATGGTAATGAAAAGTACATTGATTATTTTGTATGGGAAGACGGTATCATAGACAAGAATGGTAACAGACAACCGCCAAATAACTGGGTAATTTTAGCTTCTGAGCTATAATTAAAATAATTGTACTAATTTAAGGTTTATTATATGTACATTTTGGTATCCTTTGCATCTGTTTAACTGAACACGATCGTTGAAGTTCAAATTACATAATATGAGAAAATATCTGAATCTATAAAAAATAAAGAAGTGGGGAACGGAGTGACTTAACACTCGGTTCCGTCTTCCTACCCTGCTATATGCGGGATCCAGCGTGAAGCTAAGTATGTATGGATGTATGTATGTATAAAAAATGAACATAAAATGCAAATAAATCAGGGATCAAATCTGACTTTGGATTTTGTAACCATATATACATAACGTGACCCAATAGCGGAAAAAGTAAGTTTGATTGACTTATCACTAAGTTCTCTCTGTTTATTCCGCAAAATACGGAAGACAATATATGAAGAGGAAATATATATTACATAATTTTATATTATCAAAGCAGTTTAACACTTCACTAACTAAGATACGTTATCTAATCTTAGATAGATGTATTTACAGGTTAAAATTTTGTTTTTGCTAAAAAGAAAATAAAAATATTTCAAATATATATTATGTTTATAAAAATATATATTTTTTAGCTTAACGCTGTATCCCGCTTATAGCAGGGTAGGTAGGGGAAACATAGTGTTAAGACACTCCGTTCTCAAGATTTCCGTTTCCCACTTTCCACAGGATTGAGACATTGCGTGCTCAGTGGCGGAACTCAACGCCACGCATTGCCTTGTTACCAGACCCAGCAAATGAAAATACTAAATATAACTACAAAACAAAGGAAACAAACAAATATTACTACAAAATTATGTTAATATTTTTTTAATTATTTTGAGAATAGTACATTCTCGTACATTTCTGAGGATTAATTCTTAATAAATTGAGTATCCATGTTTCGGATTTCTTCTTCTTAGCATTACGCTGCATAACTCATATAGAAGCGTAGGCAGAGGGAACCTAGTGTTAAGACACTCCGTTCCCCGCCTTCCGCCGAATAGAGGCATTGCGTGCTGAGTGGCGGAACTCAACGCCGCGCCTTGCCTTGTTATTAAGTCCAGGAAATGAAAATACTAAACTTTTACATTTCCTGGAGTGGGAATCGAACCCACAACCTGTCGCGTTTATAGTCGCACGCTTGTGCCTCTGCGCCACGACAGGGGTTAGTTACGGATTTATCACTTTATAAAAATGTATTTCATAACTTTTACAGCGAAGTCATTTCCGAGGTAGCGCTTGGGAGTACAGGGACGAAGTTGGTAAATACTATCTGCATCAGTTTGTTGTCGGTCAGCCTGATTTAAACTATCGTAATCCCGACGTCGTTAAGGAAATGAAAGTAAATATTCTTGAGTTATTTTAATATCTATTTATTACAATATATTATAGGCTATTTGTAATGGTCATAGGTTCAAATCTAACTGAAACAAATATTTTTGCTTAAAATATTTTCTGGTTAGACTTAATGTAATTAAGATTCCTAACTTAACACGTAATATAATGGTCGAGGTGTGAAGAACGGAGGGACATTGTATTTCTTTCTACTTGCCTCTCAAAATTTGATATTTGTTACATACCTTAAAAATATAACTATTTTTATGGTTAAAATATACTACAGCGTTCCATTTTGCAATCCAATTTAACAACACTTTTTAAAATCTCCATAAAACTTTTAACAAGCATTCTCAAATATTCGTTAAAATTGAAAAGAAAATTGTAACAACATTTTCCTTTTAACGAACCAACATCTTTAATTGGCTAAATTTTAATCGCAGGATATAATACGATTTTGGCTTGACAAAGGCGTCGCCGGATTTAGGGTGGATGCTGTAAACTGTTTATTTGAGGTCGATAAAAAGCTTTTTGGTGGTATATATCCCGATGAGCCATATTCCGGAAGAACTGATGTAGATGCTGAATCACATGACTACTTAGCTCATATTTATACGAAAGACCAAAATGAAACTTACTACATGGTTTATGAATGGAGAGATGTGTTTGAAGAATTTGTAGCCAAAGATGGTCTACCTAGAGTTATGATGACTGAAGTATACGCGACTGTACAGGATGTTGTGAAATATTTTGGACAGGGTGGCAGAAAGGGTGCTCAAATGCCTTTCAATTTTGACTTAATTACTGATGTGGATGCATCTTCTAGTGCAGCTGATATAAAGAGAGCTGTTGATAAGTTCTTGACATATAAGCCCTTGGATAATGATGCTAATTGGGTGGTATGTATATTTTAATTATGACTGTAACTGCACGCTGTATCCCGCATATAGCGGAGTAGGCAGAGGGCATCAGAGAACCTAGTGTTAAGACACACCATTCTCTCAACATTTCCGTTCCCCACTTTCCTCCAAATTGTGTTGAGTCGCGGAACTCAACGCCGCGCTTTGCCTTGTTACCAAACCGTAGAAATGAAAATACTAAATTTTACATTTCCTGGAGTGGGAATCGAACCCACAACCTGGCGCGTATACAATCGCATGCTTGTGCCTCTGCGCCACGACAGACGTTAATTTTAATTATAAGCAAACTAAATAATTATTTTTTTATATAATATATTAAAAAATGTTAACAATATACAAAGAACACTATAATATAATTCTATAAGTGATAAGCACTCAAAAAAGTATATTTGTCTATTACATATTTTTATTCTGATTAAAAAAAAAACTTACATCCTCCAGAAAACTCGGCTTACTACACGCTACGAGTAAATCAATAACCTAGATTATACAATATGAAAACTTCAACAATAATTTATTGTTAATCGGCGTATAATTTCAATTTTCCAGGTTGGTAATCACGATAATAGTAGAATGGCTACACGTTACGGACCTTCGCTAGTGGATGGCATTAATATGATTGTTTTATTACTGCCTGGCGTTGGAGTTACGTATATGGTAGGATAAAACTTTTCACTTAATTAAATTTATTTATATATATATATATATATATATATATATATATATATATATATATATTAATATGTGAACCAAAACCTTGTACCACTTTTTACGAAAAGTATGCGATGGAGGAGCATGAAACTTGGCACACTTATAGTTTATATAGCAAAGGAGTACAGTATGATAATATATTTTTAAAATAATGCACAAAGAATATATTAAATTAATAAAATAAATATTACACACACTATCATGGTTATATAAAGTGACATATACGTTGCTAGGCAACGCGTTATTAACGCGTTAACGGAGACACTAGTATAAATAGAATTGCATGGTAAAGACGATACGCTATTTTTTTTTTCTTCTTTAGGGTGAAGAATTAGGTATGGTCGATGGATATGTAAGCTGGGAGGATACTGTGGACCCATCAGGATGTAACACAAACGATCCTATTAACTACGCAAAATCATCAAGAGATCCTGAACGTACTCCGTTCCAATGGAATTCAGAAAAAAATGCAGGTGTGAACGAACAGTAGATTCTTTACAATACTTTTGTTTTTTTTTTTAACTTCACCCTTTAACCCGCATATAGCAGGGTAGGCAGAGGGAACCTAGTGTTAAGACACTCCATTCTCTTTCAACAATACCGTTCCCCACTTTTCGCCAAATTGAGGCATTGCGCGTTGAGTGACGGAACTCAACCCCGCGCTTTGCCTTGTTACCAAACCCAGCATTTTACATTTCCTGGAGTGGGAATCGAACCCACAACCTGACGCGTTTACAGTCGCACGCTTGTCGCCTCTGCGCCACGACAGGCATTATATATCAATATATAAGTGAAATTTCTTTAGCAGTATGTTTAAGTACAATTTTTTCCAATTTTATTTACCAAGATTGTGTCAGCAAATTCTAGTGTTTTTGTTTTAAAGTAATAGCACTTCAGCAATTTTCATACTAAGTCATCTATAAAAAAAACTTGGCTGTGGTTCAAGAATAGATTTATATGCTTCAAAATAAAATCTGCCAGAAAATCCTTTGTTTTACGTAATAAAGTAAATATATATTTTAAATAAACTAAAAAAATATTGTTTTTATAAAAATAAAGTGTTAAAATAAACTTGTTTAGTACTAGGATGAAAGAGCAACAGCATTAAGCTCAGTTGACAAAGGCACTTAGAAATTTTATCCAAGAAAGCACAGTTAGAAAGCCCTTTTCGTTATACGTTTTTCAAAGAAATGGTATATTTTACAACTTTTTTATGTTCAAAAAGCTATATGAAAATCAATTTCATAAATTGTATTTGTTTAAAAAAAAACATATTTAGAAAATGTATAAAAAATTGAACAGCGGAACTCGAACCCGCGCTTCTTCGAAACCGTCAAACCGTTAAACCATGCGTTCAGTGAATATTTTTTTTAATTTTTTTCAGGTTTTTCTACAGCTAACAAGACTTGGTTACCAGTAGCTGAAGGGTATGAGACGCTAAATGTCGAAGTTCAGAGAGCATCAAAGAGGTCTCACTTGAAAGTGTATCAAGCCTTGGCTCACCTCCGACAGGAAAAGGTCTTTAGATATGGAAGATACGACTCCTTGGCACTTAACAATGATGTGTTTGCTTTTAGAAGGTAATTCCATCACGTATTTTTATTTTGAACTAGGGTTAAGTAGTAACTTGAGGCTAAGCATGCAAGTAAGTTAGGAGAAACCAACCGTACGTTTGTCCAGATTGGAGTAAAGTAAATATTTTTAAAAATAAATTTAGAACCAATTTTTACCATCATACCGTTTTTCTCTCTAAAGTTTAAAATAAAAGTCGAAGTCGACTTTATGGCGATGTTAGTATCTGTTTTAATCAAGATAATCAATTGATTCAATGTTTTTAGTTTATATTTAAAATATATATATATATATATATATATATATATAAAAAAAAAAAGAGGGAACGGATTTGTTGAAGAGAACGGAATTAAATGTAACACACTAGGTCCTCAGGTTTCCTCTGCTAACCTATATGCGGGATACAGCGTGAAATAAATAAAAAAAATAATTATTAAAACTCCAAAAATATATTGGAGACATGATTTGTAAAACCAATAATTACTTTATCACATTCACCATAGAAAAAGTAATAATATAGTTTATATAACATCTACTTACATAATATTAATTTACTAAAACCAACAGTGTAAGGCTTTTAATGCTCAATATTGACATTTGAGTTTGACCCTTGTTACGAGAAGACAAACAATGGAAATTCTTAAATAAATACAGCTAGCGGAGAAAAGCTGTATCGTTTTTCTTCTTGTAGTTGTAGTAATTTTGAACTAGAAAAATTATCGCCAATTAAAATTCGCTAATAAATAAAATTATTACGAATAACCCAAAAACTATTTCTCAGATCTTAATTAAATTTAAATGGTGTCTCTGGGACCAATGGCACTCTAGAGTCCATCTAATTTTGCCGAGTCCAATCTTATAGAGCTTTATTAAAATTCTTATACGCTCATGTTATAATTGACTTTTAACCGACTTCAAAAAGAGACGGTACTCAATTTGACTGTGTATTTTTTTTGTTACATAACCGCATAACTTTTTATTGGATGAACCAATTTTGATGATTATTTTTTTATATGATAGATAATTACCTTTTTTTTAAATTAAATTTTAAGGATTAGCGTTAAGAATTTCTTGTATCAAAGTCACAATTAGCAAGCTGTGCTTTTATATAGATAGATAGATAAACTCTTTATTGCATACATTAAAGAAATTTACATTTTACATAGATATCAATAACAGAAAAAAAAACCACAAACAATAAAAAATAACATGTACGAAAAGACTACTTCTAAAGGAGGTAGTAAGCAAAGGCGACCTTATCACTACAAGTGATCTCTTCCAGGTAACCTTTGACATAAACATTCATCATAGGGACATATATAATATACCCTATACGACATCATGGTAGGGCATAAAATATAAAAGCGAATGTAAAAGAAAACAAATAATTTTGGCAACTAATACATATGCAACATTTATACTAAGCACTAATAATCACATTTAATAAATACATTTCGTTTTCGGTTTGCCGAAACTCGACTTTACGTCGGTATACTCGTATCTATATATCCCGTCCTATAAATACATATAGTAATAAATAATTATTAATTAATAATTGTACAACTATATTTAGTTGTACAATTGTCTTTAAACTGTATTCCATGTTTTAGTTTTAAGTGAATCATTGTAACAACTGCTGGTGAACTTTTAAATAAACAAATAGCTAGTGCTTCGGATGTCGTCCCATTTAGAATTAGTTACGATCTGACAATTCCTCAATTCGGCGGAAAGTGGGGAACAGAATTGTTGAAAGAGAGAGTGCCTTAGCACTAGATTTTCTGGTTCCCTCTGCCTACCCTGCTGTATGCGGGATACAGCGTGAAGTTAAAAAAAAAAGATCTGACAAGTAGTTTATGAGTTATTTGTAACAATGTTATTTTTTACTGCATTTTATTTAAAGTTGTTTTTTTTATAAAATTTTTATTATATTTATATTTCCTTTCAGATGGTACAATGGAGAAACCTATTTAGTCCTTATTAACATGCGAGACGAGGAACACGTAGTAAATTTGACGTATTTTGAGCATGTGAATGGTAAAGCCAGAGTCGTTGTAAGAAGCATTCAATCTCCAAAGAATGAAGGGTGAATATCATATGATTAATATGCTTGTCTCGTGGCTTCATTCATATTTTTGGAACTAAATATATGTTTGCTTAATTCATATTTTAAATACTTAACTAAGCTTTTACATTAGTATATGAAATGACGTCATTTTGACGCAGTTGTTTGTACATAAATGATTTTCATTTTATTGGGGCTCAGAGGAAGGTTTTCTATAAATAAATACGTGAAGCAAAAACTTTGGACCCTTTTTTTAAGAAAATTATGGGAACGGAGGAGCATGAAACTTGGCACACTTATAGTTTAAATAACGAAGGAGTGCAGAATGATAATATCTTTTTAAATTAATACATAAAAAGTATTAAATTAATAAAAAAAAATGTTACTACCATGGTTTGACATCCATGTTTATATAAATTGACATTTACATTGATAAAGACAACGCGTTGTTAACGCGTCAACGGGGGCACTAGTATTTATAATATATGTATGCTATAGAGTGTCTTGACACTAGGTTCATTTTGAGTACCCACACGGGATAAAGTGTGAAGTTGCAATTTAGGGGTTGTCTCTCAAAACAGAAGAAGTGTAGAGAATGAGTAATCTAAATTTGTAATAAGCTTGTTGTGATAATGCAAGTTGTGGTACATACACGAATAAATAAATGTTTGACCCTACAGTGGTGAAATTCGACTGACTCACTCACTGATTATATCTAAATTGTATTCATTTTTTGCTCTGATGAGAGCGTAGTAAGGGCGTTGATTTTCGCCACTCAACACGCAATATTTGGAATTTGAGCGAAAAGTAAAGAATGGAGTCCTTATTAATATTAGAAAATTTTTGATATAAGATAACATAATTCATTTAAAGTCACTATTAAAAAATACGTAAATATGTTTTTTTTTTCTTAAAACTGGATCTCTAATTTTTTATTGGGAGTTGTGACGATGACCGCGAGATAATATTTGCGGTAACATAACGTTCGTAATTAATAATAATAACTTCAGTTCAGTGCTTTTGTTACAGCTTTTAATATAGTTTTTCACTTATTATTCTATGGTTCTGATTTTATCCATTTTTTTTCAGTGACATATTGAATGTATCGAAAATACCCGTAGCTGGATTCGAAGGCGTTGTGATCAAACTAATATAGACTGAAGGCAATTTTTATACTTATTTTATGTTACTATAATAAAATATATGGCAATTAAACTGTTTATTTTATTCAGAATGTTTTAGCTCATTTAGCTCTCCACTTTTTACCCGATTGTCAGAGGTGGGTTATGTTATTCGCGCGTATCATGTATGTTTGTAATATTCTTTATTACCTCAAATCTTTCAAACCCCTAAACCGATACATATAATTAAGGTGCCGTTAGATAGGTATTGATACTCCAAGTGTTCTTAGATATGTGACGTCACTCTTAAATGAATATGGCGCCCTCTAAAGGCAATTACATCATGAATAAAAATAAAAAAAATCATTGATGGGTACCGTGTGGGGTATCAAATGAAAGGGCTTACCATATTTCAAATATATAACACGTAACTAGTTTCTATTTGTTTGCATCCTAAAAGCGTAAATTTTTTCTTTTCTTTTCAGTTTCTTTATGCAGTCGGGATTTTAATTCTTTATAATATTTATTGTTAAATTTCTATCACAATACATACATGTAAAGGTATATAAGGACACTAAAATACTATCAAAATAAATTTTGATATTCATGAAGTAAAAATAATACGCCTGTCGTGGCGCAGAGGCATAAGCGTGCGACTGTAAGCGCGACAGGTTGTGGGTTCGATTCCCACTCCAGGAAATGTTAGTATTTTCATTTCCTGGGTTTGGTAACAAGGCAAAGCGCGGCGTTGAGTTCCGCCACTCAGCACGCAATGCCTCAATTCGGCGGAAAGTGGGAAACGGCATTGTTGTAAGAGAACGGAGTGTCTTAACACTAGGTTCTCAGGTTCCCTCTACCCTGCTATATGCGGGATATAGCGTGAAGTTAAAAAAGAAATATTAGGCGGAAAGTGGAAAACGATATGTACCTATTAACACTAGACATAATAAATATAAGCATGTTTACTTGGTTCGTTCAGACAAAATGTCAGTAAAGACATTAGCCATGGTTTTAAAATGTAAACACATCATATCACATAACATGACACACCACAAATTGTAACATTCGAATATTTGGCAAGGTCTAAAATTAACAAAGAAATATTTTCTTTAAAAAAATATTAAATATTTATCGTTATATAAGTATAAGTGACACAAAATGTTAGCAAAATGTATCTATGCGTTATTCTGATTTATAAGCTATATTATTGTAAAGTTTCATCTAAAGCCGTTTAGTAGTTTTTGTATGAAAGACTAACAAACATCGATCTAAATTCACAAACTTTCGCATTAACAATATTAATAGGATAACCTCATAGACTGGACGCCTGTCGTGGCGCAGAGGCACTAGCGTGCGACTGTAAACGCGACAAGTTGTGGGTTCGATTCCTACTCCAGGAAATGTAAAATTTAGTATTTTCATTTCTTGGGTTTGGTAACAAGGCAAAGCGCGGCGTTGACTTCCGCCACTCAACACGCACTGCCTCAATTCGGCGGAAAGTGGGGAACGGAATTGTTGAAAGTGAATGGAATGTTTTAACACTAGGTTCTCTGGTTCCCTCTGCCCACCCTGCTATATGCGGGTTACAGCGTGAAGTTAAAAAAAAATAACCTCATAGTAAAATAATTTTCTATCTTTCCAAAGTTATAAATAACTAACTATAATAACTATAAATAGTTACTTAAAATTATATTCCACGATCTCTCGCTCAAAACCAATAGTTAACAGTTCACTAATCCCTTTATCTAATTCCGTGTAGTTATCTGAAACTTTAGATATTGCTAAGTATAAAAGGTTCTCGTGTATATCATCACTGGTCCAGTAGTCGAAATGAGGTAAGTTAATTTTGTGGTGTATATTTTTCTAATATATATAGAAATATGCTATAAGCATATATGCATATATCGCGGCATTGAGTTCCGCCCCTCAACACGCAATGCCTCAATTCGGCGGAAAGCGGGAAAGGAATTGTTGAAAAAGAATGGAGTGTCTTAACACTAGGTTCTCTGGTTCCCTCTGCCTACCCTGCTATATGCGGGTTCCCGCGTGAAGTTAAAAAAAAGATGATATAAGAATACATTAGTGTGAGATAGACTTAATGTTTATTAAATGAAACTATTTTAACCGGATTAATCGCATATGTTTTAGTATTCGGTAATATATTTATGGAAACCCGACGTTTCGAAAACTTTACAGTAGTCCGCGGTCTACCTGTGTTCCTGTTCATTTAATATATGTAACAATCGCGAAAATCAAAGACCTCATTATTTTGACTTAACATTTTTTTATGCCACTCAACACGCAATGCCTCAATTCGGCGGAAAGTGGGGAACGGAATTGTTGAAAGAGTATGGAATGCCTTAGCACTAGATTCTCTGGTTCGCTCTGCCTACCGTGCTGTATGCGGGATACAGAGTGAAATTAAACAAAAAATATACTTATATATATTTATACATCCTTTGTAACTTTTGGTGAAAATAGCTTTTCTAAATAACTTAACACAAAATACAACATAAAATTCTATAGTTTTCATTATTATATCCGTACCGGAAACGGAATTCATTTTTAAGATTTATCTGTTAATTTTTTATGTCATTTTAATATTTTTGTAACTGAAAGTGCTTAATATGTTGCACATTCTTATATTAAATCATTTATGTACCCTATGAATAAAACATATATTTAGAAATAATGTCTAAAATGAAAATAATATTCTTTCACCTTAATGAAACATACATTAAAAAATAATTTTAACATTTGTTTAAGGTTAAATAATTTAATTGTGCTACCTCTTTTATTTGCTCTTGCTTTTGCAAATGAAGCAAAGGAGTTAGAATGGTGGGAGACTACCGTCTTCTACCAGATCTATCCAAGATCTTTTATGGACAGTGATGGCGATGGAATAGGTGACTTGAAAGGTAGGCAATTTAAATATGAACGCTTAAATCATGTGATAAGATATTTTACGAATGTTTAAGTCCCACTAAGTTTCTTGCACCAGTTCTTCACAGGTCTGAGGCATTAAATTTAATAAGCTGGTGGTGAATTATTTGACGTTCAAAAAATGAAGCCTGTAACTTCTACTTTTTAATAAAATTATTTGACTTTGACTTTGATGTTATTTTTTGTTCGTTAATTCGTTTAGACATTATCATGAATTACTTCGTATAGACTTGATTCCACTATCGACATTTGCAGACAAAAATACATTCACCCTCTACCTTATGGAAGATACTAGACGTGATGTCGTTTATAAAACTATTTATTGATACTAGTGTCCCGTAGACGCGTTAACAACGCGTTGCCTTTTGCAATGTTTATGTCACTTTATATGAGCATGGATGTCAAACGCACGGTAGTGTGTGTAAAATTTATTTTGTTCATTTAGTATACTTTTTATGCATTATTTAAAAAAATATTAGCATTCTGCACTCCTTCTCTATATAAACTATAAGTGTGCCAAATTTCACGCTTCTCCGTCTGCGTAATTTTCGTAAAAAGGGGTCCAAAGTTTGTGCTTCACGTATTTATATATAGATTGAATATTTATTGATGCATAAAAATGATCTTAAATGTCAATTTTAATATTTTCCTTCTTATAAGTGTATATTTGTAGGTATTACTTCGAAGTTGGAATATCTGAAGGAATTAGGAGTCGGAGCTACATGGCTTTCACCGATGTTCCAATCACCTATGTATGACTTTGGATATGATATCGCTGATTTCTATAGTGTTCATGACGAGTATGGAACTATGGAAGATTTTGAAAATTTAATTGCTAAAGCTAATGAGTTAGGTTAGTTTCAAGTTATGTATATGCTTTATTGAAATTATAAAAATATGTAGATCGCTTATATTAATTATATTTTTTTCCTTAAAGATATAAAAATTGTTCTTGATTTTGTACCTAACCACGGAAGCAATGAAAGTGTTTGGTTCGAAGAGGCATTAAAAGGTGACGAAAAGTATTACGATTATTTTGTATGGGAAGACCCCGTAGAAGATGAAAATGGAAATCTGCTTCCACCAAACAACTGGGTAATTTGCTCAAAGCTAAGAAATTATTTAAAGGTATTAAAGAATTTGTCATCATATATGTTTTCTTTTTTAGAATAGTGTTTTCAGAAAGAGTGCTTGGGAATATAGAGAAGAAGTTGGCAAGTACTATTTACATCAGTTCGTAATTGGTCAACCGGACTTCAACTACAACAACCCAGATGTAGTTGAGGAGATGAAGAATGTTATCCGATTTTGGTTTGACAAGGGTGTTGCTGGATTTCGTGTAGACGCTATCGCCCACTTATTTGAAGTAGATAAGGAAAAATTTGGCGGTAAATATCCCGATGAACCTAGAAATCCCAGCGTAGATGATCCCGAAAGCTATGATTATGTAGAGCATATATATACTAAGGATCAGGATAAGACGTATGATATGGTATACCAGTGGAGAGAAATTTTCGACGAATATTCTGAGAAAGATGGTTTAAAAAGAGTCATGATGACCGAAGTATACGCCAATCCCCAAGTTACTATGCGTTATTTTGGTGACGGTGAACGCGAGGGATCTCATATGCCATTCAACTTTGTACTTATTTCTGATATTAACGGAGATTCGTCTGCTGCAGAAATTAAATATGCTCTTGATAAGTTTTTGACTTTCAAACCGATAGATAAACTTGCTAACTGGGTGGTAAGTAAAGGTATAACAATATTATATGTTTAAGTTTTTAATAAATTGTTACAGTAAAAATAACTAATTTATTTTAGGCCGGAAATCACGACAATAACCGAGTGGCTTCAAGATTTAGCCCTAAATTAGTAGATGGCTTGAATATGATCGTTCTACTACTCCCTGGCATTGCGGTTACGTACATGGTAAACAAGAAGCCCTTGACCTAAATTGTGTTTTGTATTCATGTTCGACTTTAAATATATTAATATTTCATTGACAGGGTGAGGAAATAGGTATGGTAGATGGTTTTGTAAGCTGGGAAGATACAGTCGACCCACAAGGGTGTAATACGGATGATCCTATCAATTATGCATCAGTTTCACGAGATCCTGAGCGAACCCCGTTTCAGTGGAGCTCCGAAAAAAATGCTGGTAAAGTAATAAACATGTCATGATATATATTTGTTTCATATATTATTAACATATATTCATTTGGGGTACGTTAATAGTATTCAGAACACACTGTTATCGAAGTTGGTGAAATATAGAGAACTAGTTTTCCGCCCGCGGCTTCGCCCGCATGGAATTCGATTATATCGCGCGACATGGTAAACAGTAGCCTATAGACATTTCCAAGGTCTAGTCAAAACTGTTTAAGTGGTTTAGATGTGAAAATTGTAAGCAGTTGAACAGTCTTACACGATTTTGTTTGATAATAACAAACTTCCATACAAACCTTCATCATCTATTTCAACCCCTTTTACCATTTTTTTTCGCGATAAAAAGTCCTATGTCCTTTCTTAAGTTCAGTTCTATCTTCATACCGAATTACATCAAAATCGGTTCAATGGTTTAGGCGTGACAGCGTAACAGACAGACAGATAGAGTTACTTTCGCATTTATAATATTAGTAAGGATAGTGTATGTCAATTCTGAATTCACTCCGACTTCTACGTTAAATGAATGCGGGTAGACATAGAAGCAATCGATATATTTATGTATCTATAAGCTCATATTTTCCTAATATAAATTATATTGAATTTATATTATAAATTATTCTTTCCTTTGTAGGCTTTTCAAGTGGTGATAAAACTTGGCTACCAGTTGCTGATGGTTATGAAACTTTAAACGTTGAGGTCCAGCGGGCGATCGAGAGATCGCATCTAAATGTATATAAGGCATTAGTACAATTAAGAGCAGAAGCTGCCTTCAGACATGGAAGATATGAATCTGTCGCCTTCAATTCCGATGTGCTGGCTATTAAAAGGTTTGTGTGATTTATATTAAAATGATTATTTATATGACTCAATGTAAAATGATAATATACTGTACTGTATTACTAAATATATGTATGTTATATATAGAATAAAAGAAACAGAGTAAAATAAATACCCTTTTTTAAAAATATTAAATTACAATTATTAAAATATTTGTGTTTTTAAATGTTAGTTAAGTAACTGGATGATATTTTTAATAAATAATTATATATTTTAACATATGAAATACGGTTTGAAAATGCTTAATTTGACTTTGAATATTCTAATTCAGAAAAAAAAGATTAAGTCAATCTAACACGCTTATTAAGATGTTATTTATTTAAATTGTATCCCATACAGCCATTGATATTAGAAAGTTGCTTCGTATTACGGTTTAAATTAAAAAATTGCAAAATAGATTACAATCTTGCTTACCTCTGTGCATTTTTTGTAGGCATCATTAATAGAAGGATATTATAATACCATATACATACTTAAATATAAGACAAATCGCAGCGTTGAGTTGCGTCACTTAACTAGCAATGTCTCAAATTTAGGTGGAAAGGAGAGAGCGGAGTGTCTTGACACTAGGTTCACTCTGACTACCCTTCTATGTAAGACAAAGCATGAAGCTGCTTTATATCTGTATATCTTTGCCCACCGATATCCACTTTTGGCATACTTATCAAACAAGAATAACAAGTATACGTTGAGTTTTTTATATCGCTGTAACTGTAGCAGGGTAGGCAGAGGGAATTTTAAAACCTAGTGTTAAGGCATTTCGTTCTATTAATATTTACGTTCTCCATTTTCCGCCGATTTGAGGTATTGCATGCCGAGTGGCTGAAATCGATGCCGCGATTTTCCTTGTTGCCAGAGCACGAAAACGAAAATATTAATTTTGAGCATTGAATTTGAGCCTACAGAAAGTGCGCTTTTAAGCCATGCTAGTTGTCATGGCATCAAATCGTTATCTTATCTATCATTTGTTATGATCTATCGATCATAATTTTACAAGATTTTTTAACTTATGATTTGTGATTTGTATAATCTATCTAAGCTGTCTAGTCGCGTATATCAAGTCCAAATCATTTTGCCATTCATTTCGATACCAACACTTATCTTATTATCAAAACAAGTTAATCTGTTCCCGGAGATATTTCTTTTCTATACATCACTTGTCAGATTATAATGAAATGTCAGCGACAGCAGCATTAAGTGTTTGTCCATATGTAATTTTTTTAGATTATAAATATGTGTATCGTATTAAGTGTTGCCTGTTTTTTAATATAATTAAAAAATAAGTTATAATTTTTTTTTATTATTTTGTTTATAGTAAGATACAAGACAATTCTAAAAATAAATCCGCCTTCGAAGATTTCAAAGTGACTTTTACCGGATTTGAGTCTTTATATGTTCATATTTTAACACATTGTCTCGAAAAGTTGTTAATATTATTAAATTTTAGCGTGATAATCATTTCTTATGGGAAAATCGAACCCACAACATTCGGAAGTTCTCCACACAGAAGATTATTTTACGTAATTTATTTTCATTAACCCCATTTGATACGACAAAAGGCGATATTGAATACTGCCACAGCGCGCCATGTGTGTCAGGTGGAAAGCGGAGAACAGAGTGTCTTAACAATTCTCTCTCCCTAACCTGCCATACTGCGAAAAGAGTTGAACAGAAAAAAGAGAGCACGTATTGCTTGCAATTATACAATATGCTTTTATGTATTGTACAATATGTACTTTTTCCTTACAGGTGGCATGAAGGTGAAATATATATAGTCGTCGTTAACTTCAGAGATGAGTCCTACAATATCGATCTGAGCTATTTCGAAAACGTATCGGGAGATTTGGAAATAATCGTTCCCAGTATTCAATCATCAAAGAATGTTGGGTATGTAATAAAATAAATAAGTCTATAACTTTTAAACTCAACACGCAATGCCTCAATTTGGCGGAAAGTGGGGAACGGGACGTTGAAAGAGAACGGAGTGACTTAACACCAGGTTCGCTGGTTCCCTCTGCCTACCCCGCTATATGCGGGATACAGCGTGAAGTTAAAAAAAATCTTTGAAATCTAAAATCTATACATGCTGTAAATGGGTACAGTAAGTATTTTTCTCTTTATAACCAAGTTACAAAAAAGAAAGAGGTTTTCTATTCGACTATGTTTTTTATGTGTCTTACCCCATAATATTTTACTGGGTAAACCAATTTCCAAAAAAATAGCCAGTGCCTCTGATGTGGTCTCCTTTCAATGTAATAAGGATTTGACGAATAGTTTTTGAGTTATTCGTAATAAATGTACTTTTTACTGTATTTCATTTGAGGATGGTTTGCATTTATTGTTAAAATCTTAATATAATTATATATAGACAACTAGCTTTCCGCCCGGGGCTTCGCACGCGTGGAACTCGGTTATATCGCGCGACATGGTAAGGAGTAGCCTATAGTCTTTCCGAAGGTTTAAACTATTTGTCAAAATTGGTTATGTGGTTTAGGTGTGAAAGTTGTAAACAGTTGAACAATCTTACATGATTTTATGTCTGACAATAAGGAACTTCCATGCAAACTTTTATCCCCTATTTCAACCTCTTCCACCCTTTTTTTCACCATAAAAAGTATCCTATGTCCTTCCCCAAGTTCAGTGGTTTAGGCGTGAAAGTGTAACAGACAGACAAACAGACAGAGTTACTTTCACATTTATAATATTAGTAAGGGTAACATAATATATTATATGACTATAAAATATATTATAGGTTATTAGGTTATTTTTCTAAGGTTAATAAAATAGGAAATTTCCATTATGTATGCGTAGACTATGTTATGATGCAGGTAACGAAGTTTCCGGTTTTTACAAAGTGAATAAGTAAGCGTTTGTGCTCATATTTTATTTAAAAGAAAGATCAAACTTTTCTTCGCTCACCTTAATATGGTATATTGAAGGAAGATTATTTTACGATGTAAATAATATCGCCTGTCGTGGCGCAGAGGCACAAGCGTGCGACTGTAAACGCGACAGGTTGTCGGTTCGATTCCCACTCCAGGAAATGTAAAATTTAGTATTTTCATTTCTAGGATTTGGTAACAAGGCAAAGCGCGGCGTTGAGTTCCGCCACTCAGAACGCAATGCCTCAATTCGGCGGAAGGTGGGGAACAGAATTGTTGAAAGAGAATGGAGTGTCTTAACACTAGATTCTCTGGTTCCTTCTGCCTACCCCGCCATATGCGGGATACAGCGTGAAGTTAAAAAAAAAATTATCTATGAAAAATTAAATTTAATAAAATATATATTATGTAAATGCAAAATTTACGTCAACATTGTAGTAGTATGGCCATGTGTTTGACGTACACTTTTGTATAAAAATGACACACGTCGCATAGCAAAACATGTTTTACGCGTCAACGAGCTAGTATTTATAAATAAAATCCCTTTGTTCTTTCTACAATGATTTACAGATGTACGAAATTAGTAGCTAGTTTGTGTATATCAGCAATAATCATATTTTACAATTTAAAAAAAAAGAAAACAGACTTCAAAAAAGTGCAATTATTACGAATAGCTCGAAAACTATTTTTTAGATCGTAACTAAATTTAAATGGGACCACATTAAAAAGCTATCATATAAAAAAAGGATCATCAAAATTGGTTCACCCAGTAAAAAGTTATGCAGTAACGCATATAAAAATAATACACTCGAATTGAGAACCTTTCCCCTCTAAGTCGGTTAAAACAGCAGAATGTGATATCAATATAACATCACAACATCATTTTTATAGCTTTATGCTGTATCCAGCACATAGCAGGGTAGGCCGAGGGAACCTGACTACTAAGTGTTAAGACACTCTGTTCTCTTACAACAATTCCATTCCCCACTTTTTACCGAGTTGAGGCATTACGTGCTCAGTGGCGGAAATCAACGCCGCAATTATAAAAAATGATAGCCTCCTTCTCATTTGAAGTCGGATAGAAATGGCTAGTTTCATGTATATTTCTAATATTTTACAATTTAAATAGAATATTATCTTAGATAGCCACGAATCAGTCTAAAAATAGGAGTCAACATCATTCATTGTATTAATCCCTTTTTATGAGAGAAGTATTTTCAGAATATTTGTTATTCTACAACACAATATATCATATTTAGTACTGTGTAAAAATAATCCATCTTTATATATTCGTTTTATATAAAATATTCCAGAGGGAATGGGAATCGTGGGGCGATTCCAATTCAGGGAAACGATTATGTTTAAATAATTTTCATTACTCCGCTCTGGTAGAATAAAGTGCGGCGTTGAGTTACGCCACGTAGCACGCTATGTCTCGAATTCGGCTTGAAGGCGGTGAACGGATTATTTTTACACTAGGTTAATTCTGACTACCATACTATACGGTGACGTGTAGATACAAAAAGATTTTTTTTTTTTTATTAGAAAGAAAGAGGACAACTTTTGACCACGTTTATTATTATTATTATTTTTTTTTAACTTCACGCTGTATATATGGGCAGGGTAGGCAGAGGGAACCAGAGAACCACTCCATTCTCTTTCAATAATTCCGTTCCCCACTTTCCGCCGAATTGAGGCATTGCGTGTTGAGTAGCGGAACTCAACGACGCGCTTTGCCTTGTTACCAAACCCAAGAAATGAAAATACTAAATTTTACATTTCCTGGAGTGGGAATCGAACCCACAACCTGACGCGTTTACATTCGCACGCTTGTGCCTCTGCGCCACGACAGGCGTTTTTTATATAAAATCTTATTTTAAAATCTAAAGTGCAAAAAATATGCGAACAAATAAGTGATCATTTTTATGAACAAAATGAATACGTGACAGATTGATCGATGGGAAAGCAGAGAGCTGAAAATGGCATATTGAAATATATAAAATCATTTTCCGGTTCCGATTTTTATGCATGTGTACAGAGTGCTTTTTAGACTTTTTAATAATATAATATACTTTTCTTTTAACCTCACGCTGCATCCCACATATAGTGTTAAGACACTCCGTTCTCTTAGGACAATTCCGTTCCCCACTTTTCGCCAAATTGAGGCTTTGCTTGTTGAGTGGCGGAACTCAACACCGCGCTTTGCCTTGCTACCAAACCCAGGAAATGAAAATACATTTCCTGGAGTGGGAATTGAACTCACAACCTGTCGTGTTTACAGTCGCACGCTTGTGCCTCTGCGCCACGACAGGCGTATTATTAAATATAAAAAAATATGAGTGAATCTACTTTCTTAATTATTTTGTTATCTCTTATTTATGGAATCTATATATAAATACGTGAAGCAAAAACTTTGTACCCCCTTTTATGAAAATTAGGCAAACAGAGCATGAAATTTGGCACACTTATAGTTTATATATATTCTTTATTGCACTTTGTAAAAACAATTAATATAGTATAAACAATATTGTTGGCAAAGGTGGACTTATTTCTAATAGAAATTTCTTCCAGTCAACCTATGGGTATGAGAGCAAGAGTAAAACATTTGCAGGTGTAAAAATGCAAGAATCTATGTATATAGATTTATATTTGTGTGTATACACAAATATAAACATACATATACATATATAAATAAGATACATAATATAAATATAGATTCACATACACACATACATATATATAAATACACACATATATAAATATATATATAAACTATAAATATATATAAAATATATATATATAACTATTTATATAAAGAAGGAGTGCAGAATGTTAATTTTTTTTTAAATAACGCATAAAAAGTATATCAAATTAATTAAATAAATACACACTATCATGGTTTGACATGCATGTTTATATAAAGTGACATATACATTGCTAAAGACAACGCGTTGGTAACGCGTCAACGGGGACACTAGTTTTAAAGAAATAATATAAATAACGAACACTAAGCAGCGAACGCTAACTAAGCAAGTCATGATACTAGGTCCTCTCTGTCTATCCTCGTAGTGACACGGGATAAGGCATGAAGCTTCTTTTCATACACAATTGTTATTCCCATATCCATTTTCGGCATACTTGTCAAAAAAACTGAACTAAAGAAGAAGCAAGTATCAAGTATATTTGATATTTTTACCTTTATACATACATACATACATACATAGCTTCACGCTGTATCCCGCATATAGCAAGGTAGGTAGACGGAATCTAGTGTTAAGACACTCCGTTCCCCACTTTCCGCCGAATTGAGGCATTGCGTGCTGAGTGGCGCAACTCAACGCCGCGCTTTTGCCTTGTGACCAAGCCCAGGAAATGAAAGATTCCATTTCCTGGAGTGAGAATCGAACCCACAACCTATCGCGTTTACAGTCGCACGCTTGTGCCTCTGCGCCACGACAGGCGTTCTTAGTTTATAGTAGCTATATAATAAAATAAATTAATAATATTTTGTTGCAGAGATCTTCTTGACGCCAACAACGTGGAAATTGTGGGAAGCGAATCACTTGTTCTTAAAGTAGTACAATAGTAACTATAAATAGGAGAGTTCAAAAACTACTATAATATGTATATTGTACATATATATTATACATACACATACTATGTGTAATATTGTGATTAACTGTAAATAAACATTTTTTGAATATACGTTATGTTTTAATCAATATCTAAATTAGTTAGCAAAATTGCTTTAGGTATCTCTTAACAAAATTCAACGATAATGAGGGAACATTTAAATATATATATATATAACAATATTTTTGCCTTGTCTGGTTAGACAGGACGCGATGTTGAGCTCCACTCTCTAACTAGCATGTATTTTGAAATGTGGAGAAAATGAACATTGTAGTGCTTTATCACTAAGCACACAGAAAAGATAAAAGAATATTTCTATATACTCGTACGTATGTAGAATGTAACCATAGCAAAAGAACATTCGTTTTTCTTTCATAGCAGGGTCAGTACAGAGAACATTGCCAAGACGCACTGTCTTTCGCTTGCCATTCGAATTCTAAGCATTTTGAGTTAATTGGCGAAGATCAACGCCGCGTTTTAAAATTAAATTTTTATATATGTATTAACATTTCAATCGTTATTTTAGTGAGCTTGTAACTCACAAACATCGCATTTACAGTTAGGCGCTGTTCCTTTAAAATAAATATTACGAAAATTATAATCTTATAATTTTCTAATCTTTAATTAATTGTAGATCAACATAATATATTATAATTTTGTGGTAGGAGGTTCGACCTCCGTCTGGCTCGCGACCACTATCATGTCAAAGACGAACCGCCAAATATCTGATTATGTGTTCCGGTTCGATGGCATGTAAGCCAGGTTTTCCCCTTTCCCACCCATCCTTTCCCCAAAATGTGGTGGTTCCTATAGCGAACCACTACGTTGTCCTCCCCTTCCATCTGTATCATCTAGGTTGGAAACGTACCTACAACATCTCTGGAGTTGTAGATGTTCATGGGCGAACCTAACGACTTACCATCAGGTCCTTCTGCTCGTTTGCCATCCGTTATCCATAAGAAAATAAATAAATTGCGAATAAAAATAATTTAAATACAACTATTCCTCATTTGGGATTTGGTACCGAACCGACAACCTCGTTTACAATGAAACACTGATTAAATTCTACCCACTACACCACAATAACCTCAAATCATAATATTAAATATATACAATAATTTAACATAACATTAGTATGCGTGTGTGAAACTGAATAACTTAACATATTAAATGGTATATTAATGTATGACAAGTTTATATTACTGATTTGCGAACATATCCACTTGGTCGTGAATAATAACAGTTATTAAAATGATTAAACGGTTCATTTATTTTGATACTAATTTTGGATGTCATTCATTAAATTAGCTCAATTCAAATGAGTTTTCAGTTGAAAGTGTTAGATCGAATACGAAGTGGATATAGATACGATTTGTCTTTAGAAAAAATGTTTTGTTTACGCGATCTATTTAAATTATACGAGTATATAATATAAGGGAATAATATATATTTTAACACCTGTCGTGGTGCAAAGGTACAAGCGTGCGACTGTAAATGCTACAGGTTGTGAGTTCGATTCCCACTCCAGAAAATTGAATTTTTCGTTTCCTGGGTTTGGTAACAAGGTTGAGTTCCGTCACTCAGCACTCAATGCCTCAATTCGGCGGAAAGTGGGGAACGGAGTGTCTTAACACCAGGTTCCCTCTACCTACCCTGCTATATGCGGGAAACAGCGTGAAGCTATGTATGTATGTATAATTAAAATACTAATAAAAAAGAAAACCTTTTTGTTTCGTTTTTTTTTCCTGAATTACTCAAAAACTACTCCTTAGTTCTTAGCTAAATTTAAATGGGAATGATATTAGAAGCAGAAACTATCGTATACAAAGGATTAACAAAATTTCACCCAGTAAAAACTTATAAGGTAACTAATATTATAAAAGGCACAAGCGTGCGACTGTAAGCGCGACAGGTTATGGGTTCGATTCCCACTCCAGAAATTGTTTAGTTTAGTATTTTCATTTCCTGGGTTTGGTAAGAAAGCAAAGCGCGGCGTTGAGTTCCGCCACTCATCACGCAATGCCTCAATTCGGCGGAAAGTGGGGAACGGAATCGTTGAAAGAGAATGGAGTGTATTAACACTAGGTTCTCTGGTTCCCTCTGCCTACCCTGCTAAATGCGGGATACAGCGTGAAGTTATAAAAAAAAGAACAGTTAAATTGAGAACCTCCCCCTTTTGTAAATCGGTTAAAAACTGTAGAATGTCATATATGCACATACACATGGTTCTATTTATCTAATCCGGAAAAAATATAGGAAACAAGTGAAGGTTCAAATAGCCTTAGTGATTATGTAATTATATTACATTATGTTGTCAGTCTACTCATTATTTATAATAGCAAATTAATCATTTTGACCGTAACTTGTTCTATACAAATTCAAAAGCAACTTCACGTTTTATGTGTATATTGTAGGGTATTTATAGAGAACCTAGTATGGAGACACTGCGTTAGTTCTAAACCAACGCCGCGTTTTGTCTTAGCAGAGCAAAGAAATGGAAAAGAAAAAATCATTCTCCTAAGGTGGAATCGCGTTAACAGCCACATGTCCTATTATATTGCGATGGTCATAGATGGTTTTTTTTTCGAATGTGTAGCATGCTGTTGGCTCTAATGGCCTCGACAGTGTCACCAGGTTTTATGAGGGACCGAGCTTGAAGAGCTCTTACCCTGGTTAGGCCTCCTTGGAAGGAGACCATCAAATTAGAACTGCAGTATCACAAGGGCGCCTCCTGTGTCCTTTGAGGCCGAACCTCGTCTTGCGCATACTGCTTATAGTAGGGGACTTTGCTTTCGCTCGGGATATTTTAAGTATTACCCATAAATATAGCTTATAACAATTACATTATTATAGTTCGGTCGCTAATGAAAGATTTTTTTTAGCTTCACGCTGTATCCTGCTCTTAGCAAGGTACGCAGAGGGAACCAGAGAACCAAGTGTTAAGACACTCCGTTTTTTTTAACATTACCATTCCCCACTTTCCACCGAATTGAGGCATAGTGCCTCAAGTAAAAGATTGCCATTAAAACATTGTAAAATTGTTTTAGAACGCAATTCTCTTACATATATACGTATTCATACCTGGCAAGATAAACAAAATCAAAATCCATCTTAGCTCGTATTAAATGCTCTCTAACAAGAGCTTACCTTAATGAATAATGCACAAGCGACATTGAAAAGGATTAAATTTGAATTTGAAGGCACCCTCCATCCATATTCTGGGTCATATTTTATTTAATATACGCCTGAATTTAGACCCAGGAACTCGGCTTACTCGAGGTGTCTAATAGAATTATTAATATGTGGAATATTTTAAGTTATATGGCTATGATTATAATGCTTTCTTGGTTGTTTATTGGCATGGGAGATGTCCCTTGCAATTTCTTTGGCATAGAATTCCGAATATGGCCCCATCGTGAAACTTGAAAAATTTTCATTCTATAGCCGACTTCAAAACAAGGGAGACGTCTCAATTCGTCTATTTTTTATGTATGTTACCCAATAACTTTTTCTGAGTGAATTTCGACAATTTTTAGACGATTGCTACAATTTTTATACTTTTGATCATCATACACATATTTTATTTAAAATCTTACTTTTTAGTACATTTTATTTGAAGTCGGTTTTCTTTTCTTTTTAAAATCTTAATTAATCTCGTTTGTATTGGAATTTAAGGATTTTTTTTCTTAGCATTTTCCTATAATCTCCAAGAAACCTTAAAAAAATTGCTTTCGAGGCCCAGTAGCATGCTTTGTGCGTTGTCAATCACTCACTGGGGAAATATACAAAATATGCATTTTATCATGTCATCGAATTTTATTTCTCTAAAATGAAGGAAAAGTGGAAACCGAAAAGCCTAAGACTATATTTTCTTTTTTTATTTATTAATAATAGAGAGGCTGAATGAAAATTTTAAAAATAATTATGTATTTATGTATTAATTTAATTATTTATTAGGATGAAGTATAGTATTTAAGCTGGCTTACTATAATCTGTAACAGATAATGTTTCATTAATGTTAAAATTAATATATATATACGCATTCATTAACGGACTTCAAATAAATTGGAATAAACTGAATATACTGTAATTGGAAATAGTCAGTTTTTAATACTAAAGCTATAATGCGAAAGTTTGTAAGGATGGACGGATGATGATTACTCTTACACGCATATACTATAAACATTTGTATCATTGTCACTAAATAATTGTAAAGCATTGACGAATGAAAAAGGTTCCACTGAGTTTCTTGCGCCGGCTCTTCTCAGGTCTGAGGCATTAAATTTAGTGAACTGGTGTTAAAATTACTTGACGTTCAAAAAACTATTCAAGTAACTTCTTATTTTGAATAAAATTATTTGACTTTGTTGTAAGAAAATAAATATTAACGGTAATATAGCTTTTGTTAGGTGGTAGGAGGTTCGTCCTCCGACTGGCTCGCGACCACTATCATGTCAAAGACGAACCGCCAAATATCTAATGATGTGTTCCGGTTCGATGGCATGTAAGCCAGATTTTCCCCTTTCCCACCCATCCTTTCCCCAAAATGTGGTGGTTCTAATAGTGGACTACTACATTGTCCCTCCTTCCATCAGTATCCTCTAGGTTGGCAACGCATCTACAACATCTCTGGTGTTGTAGTTGTCTATGGGCGAAGGTAACCACTTACCATCAGGTGGTCCTTCTGCTCGTTTGCCGTCCGTTATCAATAAAAAAAAAAAATATATACATCTGAATATCACTTGAGTGCAATTTCTTAAAATTTTGTGTAGTTAGACCATAGTATAACGATAAGAGTAATAATGTTTGATTTGCATTGGGTACTGACAACTTTATATGACCAAAAATATCTTTCAAAAGCTTTCTTAGCATATCCTATGAGTATGTGAAAGAATAAAAAAATATTGTTCTATTAAATGAACGTCGTGGCCCAATGTCTGACTTTACGAGTTTATGGGTTCACTTCCCACTCAAGGGAATTATTATATTTAAATTATTTTTATTTCTCTGCTCTGGCAGGAAAAGCGCGGCGTTGAGTTCCGCGTCACACGTCTTGCCTCGAATGCGTTTCGAACAGCGAACGAATTGTCTCCTCTGGGTTATCTCTGATTACTCTCTGTAACATACTTTCTACACCTACGTTCAGAGCAAATAAATATATTATTATATATATAAATATAGAATCTATTATATATATAAGATAAAAAATAAAGCGTGAAGCTGCTTTCTTTCTATCTCAACTATATTAAAACATTTAACCTTTCATTATAATTTAATTTCTTACTATATATAGGGTTATAAGCTACAGAATATTATTGATCGTGAAGATTTCGTAAGAAAAACTTCCAAAGATCTATGGAAATAATAGTACAATTAACAAAACTTGTAACTATTGATGAGCCGATTCATTTATTTCTTAAGTTAGCTTTATGTCGGTTCTTACTTTTTTAAATGAAACCTATCAGATTTTTTTAGCTTCGCACTGTATCCCGCATATAGCAGGGTAGGCAGAGGGAACCTGAGAACCTAGTGTTAAGACACTCCGTTCCCAACTTTCCGCCGAATTAAGGCATTGCGTGCTGAGTGGCAGAACTCAACGCCGCACTTTGCCTTGTTACCAAACCCAGGAAATAGAAATACTAAACTTTTACATTTCCTGGAGTAGGAATCGAGCCCACAACCTGTCGGGTTTACAGTCGCACGCTTGCGCTCGCTCGCGGGTGCACCGCGCCACGACATGCGTAAAAAAAAGGTAATCTTGTATTATTAATATTATATATTTAATAAATTATATTGATAAATCACTCCACCTTTCCTCGTTCTCTCGCCTACTACATAACGGAGTTAAACGGTGACTTTTGACTTTGATTTTCTAAGCCTAGTAAAAAATTAGATTCATTTGGTAATCTCATTTTTTCATATAGCAGGGCAGTCAGAGATCATCCAGCGTAAAAATACTGAATTGGCCGTTTTCCACCCGAATTCGAGACGTTACCTTTTAAGTGACTAACATTTAACAATATATAATAGCAACTTGTCTAGCCAGACCAGAGGAACGAGAATAATGAAAATATAATTTTTCCCCCAAATGGGAATCGAATCCACACCAATCACGGTTACAATCAGATACCTTCCCACTGCGGCACGATTGCTTCTCAATCTGCAACGGTATTTTCTTTTTGTATGAAGTCTATTGACTTTACCTCAATACCAAATTATTTTTATCAATATGAGTATATATATTACAAAAATATATGGAAGAATAATTTTAACAGATACTGATTAATTTATGCGTAATTAAGTTTGCAACTATAACGGGAATCAAGGACTGTCCAAAATAAATTTACACCCACAGTCATGTCATGGGCGAGCGAATTCCTATTATCACGCCTACATTGTTACTGTTAAGAGCAGTTTTAAATATGTATCAGCAAAATTTTAATAAAACGTTATATAAAATAATTAACTTCACGTTGTATCCCGCATATAGAAGGTTAGGCAGAGGGAACCTGAGAACCTAGTGTTAAGACACTCCGTTCTCTTTCAACAATTCCATTCCACACTTTCTACCGAATTGAGGCATTGCGTGCTGAGTGGCGGAACTCAATGCCGCCCTTTGTCTTGTTACCAAACACAGGAAATGAAAATACTAAACATTACATTTCCTAGTGGGAATCGAACCCACAACCTGTCCCGTTTACAGTCGCACGCTTGCGCCTCTGCACCTCAGTCTGGACTCTAACTTGTCTCTGGTTATTCGAGTACGTAGGACAAAACGAAATCACTTTAAATATATATTTAGTACATTAATACATAATTAGCTTCACGCTGTATCCCGCATATAGCAAAGTAAGCAGAGGAAGCCAAGTGTTAAGTCCTTTTTACCAAACCCACGAAATGAAAAATTCCATTTCCTGGAGTGGGAATCGAAACCACAACCTGTCGCGTATACAGTCACACGCTTGAGCCTCTGCGCCAGGCAACAACAACAGGCGTTATATATGTATATATTCCGAACATAATATTTGTGATATAGTATCGATCAAGCACAATTTTCATTGCAAGTGGTGTTATTTAGGAAAAAAAAAATATTTTAATATATCAAATGTTTTAGAAATAAAGCTCCATACAAGGCAATTCATGTCAATTAGTACTGCCATAGAAGTTGACGATCAACAGGCGTGTACAAGTACGTGTGAACATTTGTAGCTGGGGAAATATTGTATGATATTTTATGCGCGAATACGGCAAAATGCTGTATGGAAATGTTGGATCAGATGTCTAAAAGCTTTTTTTAACACGCTTTTATTAGCTTCACTTTCATATTTACGCGATAGGTTATGGGTGCGATTTCCACTCCAGGAAATGAAATTTTTCTTTTCCTGGGTTTGGCAACAAGGCAAAGCGCGGCGTTGAGTTCCGCCACTCAGCACGCAATGCCTCAATTCGGCGGAAAGTGGGGAATGGAGTGTCTTAACACTAGGTTCCCTCTACCTACCCTGCTATATGCGGGATACAGCGTGAAGCTAAAAAAAACTTTAATATTTTTATCATATCTATAATTAACTTTAAAAAATCTTGCAACGTCATCTTAACACCCTTTTTACCGGACTTCATAAAAAGAGAGTTTTCCGGAAAGAGAACAGAGTGTCTTAACACTAGGTTCTCTGGTTCCCTCTGCCTACCCTGCTATGTGCGGGATAATCGTGAAGCTAAAAAAAAGTGTTTTCTGAATTCAATTGTGTATGTTACCGCATAATTTCTTACTGAGTGAATCTTTTTTAATGATTCTTTTTATATATGAGGTCCTTTTTAAATATAGCTAAGATCTGATGAGTAGTTTTTGAGTTATTCGTAATAATCTTACATTTAGTGCATTTTTTTTTTTAAATCTTAATTACTGTTCAATGCAAGCGGGAGTTAGAATGAAAAGAGCAGGGGTAGAAGCTGTAGTATTAAAAAAACGTGAAAGCAAGTATCAAAAAACAGATAAAGGAATTTTTCCTTTTTATTGAAGATATCCATTAAATCGTTCTATATTCATAGCGATGAATAAATAAAACACCTTAGTTGAAATGCTCCCGAGCGTACATGAACTCTTGCATTATGCTCGTAGTGCAGATGCGCTTTAAATAATGTAAATCGTCTAAAGAATAAGGTTTTATAGTAACTAGTGTCCCCGTAAATGCGTTAATAATGCATTGCGTAGTGACGTATATGTCACTTTATATAGGGTGTCCCAAAATTAACGCAAGATTTGAATTAAATAGAAAATGCCATTTTAGTCTTTTACTAGCGAATGAATAATGAATATAATAGCAAATGGCGGCAAAGTCAAATCTTGCGTTAATTTTGGGACACCTTTATAAACATGGATGTCAAACCATGGTAGTGTGTGTAACATTTATTTTATTAATCCTTACTAATATTATAGATGCGAAAGTAACTCTGTCTGTCTGTCTGTTACGCTTTCACGCCTAAGCCACTGAACCAATTTTAATGAAATTCGGTAGGAAGATAAAACTGTACTTGGGAAAGGACATAGAATACTTTTTATCGCGAAAGAAATGGTAGAAGGGGACAAAATAAGGGATGAAAGTTTGTATAGAAGTTCCTTATTGTCAAATATAAAATCATGTAAAATTGTTCAACTGTTGACAATTTTCACACCTAAACCACTTAACCAATTTTGAAAAATAGTCTAGACCTTGGGAAAGATTATAGGCTACTCCTTACCACGTTACGCGATATAACCGAATTCCACGCGGGTGAAGTCGCGGGCGGATAGCTAGTTTAATATATTTTCAATGCATTACCTTTAAAAAATGTTAGCATTCTGCACTCCTTCTCCATATAAACTATAAATGTGCCAAATTTCATGCTCCTCCGTCCGCGTAATTTTCGTAAAAAGGGGTCCAAAGTTTTTGCTTTACGTATATAGATTATTCTCTCATATTAGATTTTGCTATTAATTCTCTATAATTTTTTATAAAAACTCGCAGCCAAGGTTAATAATATGTTTCTTCTTGTTTGGTTTTTAGTACATTTTCCGACAGTTAAGTATGTATTAATATATTTTTTGTATCTTTTAATAGCATAGAAGTTATAAATTAATCCACCTACGTGTTGACTGTACTGACACATGCCGCGCATTCTTGTCGCCTCTATTAATTATCGACATTTCTATCGTTTCAAACTTAATCACTTTAAAACTTGTTACAACATATGATACGCTTGTTTAATAAATGCGGTTTATAAAGATAATATTTTTGTCTATAAAAGTAACCAAGTGTCAAAACACTCCGTTTTTCACTTTTTTTATAACTGCACGCTGTGTCCCGCTCCGTTGTAACGTTTTTTACTTTCTGTCTGAAATCAAAAATTATGTGTTGAGTGGCGGAACTTAACGTCACCATTTGTGTTTCAAGATTAGGGAAATGGAAATTATTTAAATATTATATTTCCATTGATTGCGAATCGAATTCGCAATCTATTGTGTTTGTAGTTAAGCGCCGTCCCACTGTGCCACGATGGTATATAAATAATTTGTACTGTATAAACTGATGAGACTTCGAAGTATATTTGAATTATTTTAATTATTTGCTTTGTGGAGACAAAGTGCCACGTTATGACGACGAATAAAAAAAAAATCCCGCTGAGTTTCTTGCGCCGGTTCTTTTCAGGTCTGAGGCATTAAATTTAGTGAACCGGTGGTAAATTATTTGACGTTCAAAAAATTAAGCATGTAACTTCTTATTTTGAATAAATTTATTTGACTTTGACTTTGACTTATGTTCCTCCACGCCACACGCAATGTCGGGCGAAAAACGGAAAAGGAAGAGAGAAAGGAGTAGAAAGGAGTGCCTCAACACTAGATCAGTCATCATCTTTATTTCTAAAACACACTGCACATCCGACATATCCATCCGGGACATATCTATATCTATCTATATTTATGAATTTGTACAAATGCATAAATATCGCCGGGAAACGAACGTGCTAACTTCTACATATGAAGCTATGCCACTTATCACCTAAATTACGCAATGGACTATAAAATTATTAATTAATACACTATAAGCGTATATTAATATTAATTATATAAATTTAATACCTTTTTGTGGCAATTAAAACTTTGAATGGAGTCTCATAATGTTTTTCTTAGTGACCTTAACAAGTGGTAACCAATCAAATATATTTCTAGCGATACGATTATTTACGTTGCCGCTCGTGTGTTTGTTATTGCTATTGCATAAACCTCATTAGACGTAACTGATTGAAAACTTCGAATTTGCTTGGGTTTTTGAATTTCTTTTAATTAATTAATTCTTTGATTTGAATTTTAATCTTAAAGAGTTCTGGCGGCGTTGAGTTCCGTCATTCAGCACGCAATGCCTCGATTCGGTGGAAAATGGGGAACGGAGTGTCTTAACACTAGATTCTCAGGTTCCCTCTGTGACAGATTGAAGGAAGTTTCCTCTCCACCTCATAAAATTTGATAAAAATATATTTATGCTGCTTTCGAATTCGTTATAGTATATATCATGTGCAGTTAGGAAATTAATTTTGCGTTTTTAGATATATAACTACTCCATCCGAAAAACTACCAAGTTGTACACATGCATTTTCTACATAGCTGGATCAGTGGGAGCTTAGTGTCAAGACACTCCGTTCTTCTTTTTTCGCCTGATTGTTCCCTGTGAGGGAAAGAGATCAGAATTCCCCTCCGCCGCTGGGTAGCGTCCCGTAAGAGGCGAGTATCCCAGTAGTTAAAGACAAAAAAGAAAGTTAAGCAAAATATTTAATGATGTGTTGCTTCCGGTTCGATAGCATGTAAGCCAGGTAATTAATCAAATATATTTCTAGCGATACTTATTTCTAGCGATTATTTCTAGCGATTCTTTACAAAATGTGATGGTTCCGATAGCGGACTACTACATTATCCCCCCTTCCATTTGTATCCTTTAGGTCAGCAACGCACCTACAATATGGTGCGTGGTGTTGTAGATGTCCATGGGCGAAGGTAACCACTTACCATCAGCTGGTCCTTCTGCTTGTTTGCCATCGGTTATCCATAAAAAAAATTCGAAATTGAGTTAGTTTTATTCTAAATAACTGTTTAAGAAGATATTTCTTTAAATTGAATTTCTAAAAGAGCGTATAGGAGCAATAAATTTTTAATATACAATAGTCCACGTGACTCGTGAGCATCGCTGCGTAAAACACCTCTATAATGTGGCAGCTTGAACATAAAGTTCGATAGGATAAATAATGTTAATGTATTTTGCTTTTCCCTTTTCATTTTCTCTTTATATTACAGTGAGAGGAATTATTTAATTCTGTGTTAAATATTTGTTAGCTTTATTGATTATATGGTAGTGATGTAGTAGGAAGATTCTATTTGAAATTACTTTGAGTACGATTTCCATTCTGGCAAACGCCTTTAATATATAATATGTATATATTATAATAGTAGTCATTAGTTTTTGATATATAAGAGTTATATACTAGCATATCCTAACAAAATAACCAGAGTAGTTCTATTTAAGTATGCTGCAAATGTAATAAATAATAAAGAAAAAAAAAAACAAAAGGCACGGGCAAGTGTGAGCCCGTGGATGTAATTTAATTCATATAAAAAAAAACGAAATAACCAGAAGTGATAAGACTTTCTGCCTGAATTTAAAATATTACGTGTTGACTGTCGGGTAGTCTCCGCGCTTAGTCTTACTAAAGCGAATAAATGAAAATAATTTAACTACAATTATTCCTTTGAGTCGGATACGAATCTAAAATTATCACGTTAACAGTCAAAAGCTTTGTGGCCTGTACAACTATCCTTTTTATGAAGACTACAAAATATCACCGAATTGACTAACTTGGCAGCAAAAACTGCATAAAACATATATTAAATTAAAAAATATAATATTAAAAGAATAATATAAAGGTAAAAAATTAATTTAATAATAAATTTTAAGCTCACATGTCACTAAAGTCATAGAAAGCTTTCAATTTCGTCAGTCTTCTAAGCCCCTTGAGATCACTAAACTGCCAACCGCAAGGCTATATGGTTTGATATTATTTTAAAACCAATATATAATGTTCTTTCTTTTAGCTTCACTCTGTATCCCGCACATGCCAGTGTAGACACAAAAAACCTTTAAACTTTTTTTTTCTTTATTATTATTATTTATTTAAACAGTTTGTCGTTTTTTTTTAAATACATACATAGCTTCACGCTGGATCCCGCATATAGCAGGGTAGGCAGAGGGAACCTAGTGTCAAGACACATAGTTCCCCACTTTCCGCCGAATTGAGGCATTGCGTGCTGAGTGGCGGAACTGAACGCTGCGGTATGCCTTGTTACCAAACCCAGGAATTGAAAAATTCCATTTCCTGGAGTGGGAATCGAACCCTCAACCTGTCACGTTTACAGTCGAACACTTGTGCCTCGGCGCCACGACAGGCATTTTTTTTAAAGTCTTATAACATACCAACAACTGTTCTCTAACATAATACAAGCTATAAAACTAAAAATACATTCAAAATTATACTCTACTCCCTATGATTAGAATTGAAATTGGTTTACAATACCAATCGAGTAGAGAGACAATATTGAAGTGTAATAGTGCAATTGACCGCACCGCGCCTTGGTGTATGCCGAAAGCACTTTGATTAATAGTTCTTTTAACGATTAAAAATGGATTAGAACCCACCTAATAAGCTTTAAAGGTTACAGCCATTGTAAGAACGAAAATAGAATTGAGTAATCATACGAGTATATAGGTGGTTAGGTACTTACTCGTATGGTACTTTGTTAATAGTATGATAAAATTACTTTCATTTGTTTTTTTTCGACAAAAAGAACTTTAGGATGTTTCAATTTTAGACTTATTGTATTATAAAGGGCGGAAGTGGATAACGGAATTGTTGAAAGAACGGAGTGTCTTAACACTAGGTTCTCGGGTTCCCTCTGCCTAATCTATATGCAGGATACTGTATGAAGCTAAAAAAAATAAGGGGACGGCAAATTGTCTTGATTTACAAAGGAAAGTGGAGAACGGAGTGCCTGATATTTAGGTTCTCTTTGAGTACTGCTGAAATTGGTGAAACTGCAAAAAAATACAGAAAGACAATGCCAGAGTATGTCTATTTAGACAACAAAATCTTTACACTGACAGTGACTTCAAAGGACAAGGTTCTCAACTGGACTGAATTTTTTAATGTATGTTACCACATAACATTTCAAAGGATGGAATTTTGATGATTCTTTTTTTATATGATAGCTGTAGCCTTTCTTAAGGCCCATTTATTAGTTAAAATCGGACGAGTAGTTTTTGAGTTATTCGTAATATTTATTAGTGAAATCTATTTTATGAATTCGGTTTTTTTTGTTAAAAATTTTAATTGCCATATCCAATTACTTTTAAACAATAAGCTCAGCTATGCTAAGTAATATTTATAAAAGATAAAGTCAAAATATATTAGTTGCTTATTTTTTATAAAGAATATACAAAAACATATTATTTTACAGCTTTTTGATATAATTCTTTTACAAAAAAAATATTATGTTACACTACTATGAGTAACTGAAAATATAAAAACTATGAGTATGTTAAATTAACTGTAACATGATGAGATTCTTTTTCATGAAAATTTAAACTTAACATCAAAAGCACAAAAAGATAAACATTTTAACATTCAAAAAGCTCTAATTTCACATAAAATAGAGAAAGCTCAACTTAAAATGTAACTATAATAAAATCATTGAACTCCCAAAGCTCTAACAAGCGTACTCATATATAAAGAGTACGTACATTAGTTCTAGTCGGTTTCATGCAGGCAATGCCCTATGCAAGTTAGCTTTAATTAAACTGTTTGGATAGGACTTCTTTAAACTTGCTATATTTTAAAGTTCTATGTACTAGTGTAATCTGTGTTTATTTATTTTTTATGATTGATCGATTTTTTTTTTAGGTGGTAGGAGGTTCGTCCTCCGTCTGGCTCGCGACCACTATCATGTCAAAGACGAACCGCCAAATATCTAATGATGTGTTCCGGTTCGATGGCATGTAAGCCAGATTTTCTCCTTTCCCACCCATCCTTTCCCCAAAATGTGGTGGTTCTGATAGTGGACTACTACATTGTCCCCCCTTCCATCAGTATCCTCTAGGTTGGCAACGCATCTACAACATCTCTGGTGTTGTAGATGTCTATGGGCGAAGGTAACCACTTACCATCAGGTGGTCCTTCTGCTCGTTTGCCGTCCGTTATCAATAAAAAAAAAAAAAAAAAAGATTACCGTTTGACCGCATCAAAGTCTGATGGTAAGCATTAATGCGGTCTACGATGTATGACGTACACCTAGAAAGAACCTATTGACTCTTGATTTGAAGACCCCCAGCTGTAGCTGGATAAGATTAATTTTTATTTTAAGTTTCTGAATTTATTTGGCATTTGAAGCATTAACCTCTGGATACACAAACAATTGCGGTATTCCCGTCTCGTCAATAGAATAATTCGAATTTTCATATCTGAAATATTTTTAATAACAAAAACCTGAACTTATATATTTTTTTTAATTTATCGCTTATTACGCACAGAATAGAAAAGTTGGAGAGAACTTGGTGTCAAGACAAAAGTGTCTTGACACCAGAGAAGCAGAGATTTTTACCATAAAAGTATTTGTAACATTGCGAGTAGAAAGGCGAGACTCAACGCTGGGTTTCAGTTAACCAGAGCCCAGAAAGGAACATAGATACATAGCTTCACGCTGTATCCGACATATAGCAGGGTAGGCAGAGAAAACCTAGTGCTAAGACACTCCGTTCCCCACTTTCTGCCAGATTGAGACATTGCTTGCTGAGTGGCGGAACTCAACGCCGCGCTTTGCCTTATTACCAAAGAAAGGAAAATAATTTAAATATAGTCATTGAAATGAGTGGAAATTGAATCCGCAACTGATCATGTTTACAGGACAGACATTGCCTAAGTATGTCACGATGACACTTAGGTATTTTAGTACAAAATCGATTTTTGTACATTCTGCATTTCATACATGTACTCGTATGTAGGTAATACAAAAAGCACTGTATCATCATACATCATTTATCAAACGCTGTGTACCAATTTCGCTAAAACCCAGGCGTTCACATAAATTAAAATCAACATGACATAAAGTAAATGGTTTAAAGGTTTTAAGGCTAGTAGCGAAAACCTTACTAGGAGTGCATGTTCTCTTTCCGGTTGATGATTAAATGATGATTCCATTTCCTGGAGTGGGAATCGAACCCACAACCTGGCGCATTTACAGTCGTACGCTTGTGCCACTGCGCCACAACAGGCGTTATATCTATATATATTTATACATCTATACATATAAATAAAATAGGAGTGTATGTTCGTAATATTAAAATAACTGCTTTTTACTACTTGCCTATGAATATATCTACGATATATATACCAAAGTAATATTTTTCACAATTTTGTCGATCTGTCTGTTTCTTCTGGCTAATTTGTGCAATTTGGACCGATTTTGACAGGACTTTTACTGGCAGATAGCTGATGTAGCAAGGAGTAACTTGTCTCATTTTAATATACGATATAGTATAGTATCTCTATCAACATGTATTTGTGTACCCATATTCTTAGAGATCATTTAAAATTAATTAATACATAGTTTCACGCTGCATCCCGCATATAGCAGGGTAGGCATAGTGAACCTAGTGTTAAGACACTCCGTTTCCCAATTTTTAATTAATACAAAAAAAATATTTTGACAAACATGATTTTCATAACAAAAAAATGAAAATTTTGCTACTTCAAAGCGAAATTCATACACTACAGTATGCTTTATAGACTGACATAGACCACGCAAGCGAAACCGCAGGAAACAGCTAATCCAGCAATAAAATTTAAATAAAATAAAATTTATTAATTAAAATTAATCAATAAAATAAAATTAACATACCACAATTAATGGTTGACTACATATCATATACGATCTCCATCACCTATACTGCTAGGCTATACCAGTTATGGCGAGGCAACGTCTAGTTCTATAAGTAGGGCGGCGTTGATTGACACTGACCATATGACGTAATGGGTATTATAGCATTTATAACGTGAGATTTAACTATTAAATATTCAATGGTTATTCAATTATGTATTATTAGAGGTTGTAGGTACTAATTTGGTGAAATTAGGTCGCATTTAAACACTTGCCTTCGTTTTGATTTGGTTATATTATATGTGTATATTATAATTGATACTTATTGTTGTATTGTGACCAAATCATATTTTTATTAATTAGTTGTGTCCCCGTTGACGCGTTAACAACGCGTTGCCTAGCAACGTATATGTCATTTTATATAAACATGGACGTCAAACCATGGCAACATTTATTTCAGTAGTTTAATAAAATAATGCATTATTTTAAAACTATATTATCATTGCGCGCTCCTTCGCTATATAAACTATAAGTGTGCCAAGTTTCATGCTCCTACGTCCGCGTAATTTTCGTAAAATAGGATTCCAAATTTTTGCTTCACGTATTCATATTCTATATATGTTAGTCTAATGCACTCGTATAAGCGATATTACTGAAAAGTTTCATTTAAATTCGTGTTTTAATTGATTTTCACATTTATATTTAAGTAGAGTTTATTTTGTAAATTAATTTAAAGATTTTTTTTCTTTTTTATGGATACCGGATGGCAAACGAGCAGAAGGACCGCCTGATGGTAAGTGGTTACCTTCGCCCATGAACATCTACAACACAAGAGATGTACTAGATGCGTTGCCAACCTAGAGGATACAGATGGAAAGGGAGGATAATGTAGTAGTCCGCTATCGGAACCACCACATTTTGGGGAAAGGATGGGTGGGAAAGGGGAAAAACCTGGCTTACATGCCATCGAACCGGAACACATCATAAGATATTTGGCGGTTCGTCTTTGACATGATAGTGGTCGCGAGCCAGACGGAGGACGAACCTCCTACCACCAAACAAGAAGAGATATTAGATACAAGAAAAGATATTTTAATAAGATTTATTTAGGTACTCGTCTTATAGAGTATAGTCTATGAATGTTAAGAAAGAATTAAGTTTATTATGAACATACCATTCTTAAGTTAATAACACAGAAAGCAGGATATTTTTGTCACACAGCAAAATTTCAATGGATAAGATTTTTCTACACCAGCAAAAATGTCTCTATATAGTGCTACCCGACTTTATCCAAGAAACCTACATCTCAAATGTCAGTTTTCTATGTCCAGTAGTTTTGCCTGTACGTTGTCTGTCATCAGTAACGCATTTTATAGACTATCTTATAACCCCAGAAAATACTAGTAAATCTCAGTACCTTTAAAAAGTAACCGTTACTATTTCTTAAAATATATTAAATTTAAAACGATCCATATATAAAAATACACTTTAAGCTCCAAATAGAGGCCAGACTAACGGATTAAATCAGCATTTGCAACAGAAACTATTTACGATCTGCCTCTGACCTAAAACTACGGAAATGTCACCGGGAGGTGAATCACGGAATAATGAATAGGTAGTGGTTATGTTTGGAAAACGTTTTCGCTTATATGCTCCTAGGAGATGTTTCTCAGTGCTGGGTAAAGTATTAATGTTTATTGAACTATGGCGAACGGAAATATTATGAGTATGAGTATTATGGTAGAAAAAATGTTAAATTTCTTTCTTTTTTGAAGTTTCACGGATAGCAGATAGCCAATTATCCTGCATAGCAGGATAGTAACAGAAATCTTAGGACCAAGACGAATCATTCAATATTTTCTGATTTCGAGACATTGTATGTTCAGAGGTGGAACTTAGCACCACGTTTTGTCAGTATAATATTAATTTTAACATACATGCATACATAGCTTCACTCTGTAACCCGCATATAGCAGGGTAGGCAGAGGGAACCTAGTGTTAAGACACTCCGTTCCCCACTTTCCGCCGAATTGAGGCATTGTGTGCTGAGTAGCGGAACTCAACGCCACGCTTCGCCTTGTTACCAAACCCAGGAAATGAAAAAATCCATTTTCTGGAATGGGAATCGAACCCACAACCTGTCGCGTTTACAGTCGCACGTTTGTGCCTCTGCACCACGACAGGTGTTAACTTTTAATGAAGATATGGTAGATTCAATATTTTTGCTTGAAAATTTGTTAATGTATCCGGATCGGATCACAATACTTTTGTAGCCTAGTGTCCTTTCCAAAAACAACCAGCATGATAAAAAAGTATGATGTGTAAGTGTGTTCCTTGTAGTTCATTTTATAATATTTTTTAAAAATTATATTAGCAATATTCTTAATGGCCTGTGGATATAAATGACCTTAGATTTTAATTAACAACCTTGTGTACTATTAAAATAATTATTATGTTAATGTAAGAGAATTTAAATTACAAATTTTGCAATACAAAATATTATAAAATTATATTTTTTATTGATAACTGCGGCGAACTAGTTTTTCTGCTAGAGTATATTCGCAATTTTTTGTAGTAGTATAAACGTAGATTTTATATATGTATATGCGGGATACAGCGTGAAGCTATGTATGTATGTATGTATGTATGTATGTCTATTAGGAAAAGTTGAGAATGTCATGAAATTATTTTATGCTAAGTCATATCAAGGAAACGGAATGTACGAAGTCATCTACACATTTAAAATAGTATATATTACTGCTACTTCAAAAGTACCTCAAACAAAAATTACATTTTTTTATAGCAGAGCTAACAAAAAATAGAAAATAGTAGGCTTGAATTCAATTCAAAAGAAACGGTTGCATCACTTATGTATCATAACATTCGAAATCAATAAGGGTCTTTGATAAATATAAAAATATAAAGAATTACTGTAGAATTTTTGTAATATAAATAATTTTAAATTTTTTTGATTTGTATATATTCCTTTTTGTAAATTGTTTCTTTTTTATGGATTTGTATGGACTGTTATTACATTGTTACTGTAATTTTTAGTTTCATGCTGTATCTCGGACATAAGGGCAGATGGAACCAGATGATCTAGTGCTTAGATGCTCTGTTCTCATAAGATTTCCATTCCTCACAGTACTTTTCTTTATACACCAAAATTCTCCCTGTGAGGGGACGGGGTTAGAATATAATTCTCCTCCGCCACTGGGTAGCGTACTGTAAGAGGCGGGTATCCCAGTAGTTTGGTGGTAGGAGGTTTGTCCGCCATCTGGCTCGCGACCACTATCATGTCAAAGACGAACCGAATAACTTATGATGTGTTCGGGTTCGATGGCATGTAAGCCAGGTTTCCCCCTTTCCCACCCATCCTTTCCAAAATGTGGTGGTTCCGATAGCGGACTACTACATTGTCCATCTGTATCGTCCCCTTCCATCTGTATCCTCTAGGTTGGCAATGCTACTACAACATCTCTGGTGTTGTAGATGTTCATGGGCGAAGGTAACCACTTACCATCAGGTGGCCCTTCTGCGTTTGCCATCCGTTATCCATAAGAAAAAAAAAATAAAGAAAAAGATACTATCTTCACTTATTTCCATAATGTGAAAGCCTAATAAAAGTTTAAATATAGAACACTAAACGAGACTAAAAGCTTACCTTCCTTTCATAACACAAATACTGAGTTATTTCAGGAATTCTATTCCTAAAGAATCTAGAGATGATGGATATTATAAGAGATTTTTAAATTTTAAAATAAAATATTTTGTACGAGATGTTTCTTTGTTTTATTTTATATTTTTTAGAGGGCATCGCGGCACAGTGAGATATTATATACTTAATTTATTTTATTTCTTCGCTCTGGTGAGACAAAAAGCGGCGTTGAGTTCCGCTACTTAACACGCAATGTCTGATTTCGGGCGGAAAGCGGTTAATGGAATGTCTTGACATTAAATTTTCTCGACTACTCGACTTATGCTGCATTAAAGGTTTTTAGTTATTTGCTTGCTTGGTTAATATCAAACTTGTCAAGTTGGAAAATCTAGAGACATAATATCACTTTTACGTAAATTTTACAAAGTTCTTTAATAATAATTTATGTATACTTTATTTATTTTAAAATGATTAAATGAAAGATAAATATTTGCAATGTGTAAGATTGATTTTTATTCTAAAAAACGATATGATACAAAGCAGGAACCTGCAAATCAATAAATAACCTAGTGTCAAGGCACTTCGTTATTCACTTTCCAGCAAGTTGAAAATATTACATGACGAAAGGCGCAACTTACATAGCTTCACGCTGTATCCCGCATATAGCAGGGTAGGCAGAGGGAACCTAGTTTTAAGACACTCCATTCCCCACTTTCCGCCGAATTGAGGCATTGCGTGCTGAGTGGCGGAACTCAACGCAGCGCTTTTCTATTATTACCATTATTACCAAACCCAGGAAATGAAAAATTCAATTTCCTGGAGTGGGAATGGAACCCACAACCAGTTGCGTTTAACAGTCGCACGCTTGTGCCTCTGCGCCACGACAAGCGTCCACGTAATCGAAACAGGGGCGGGTTGCCTGTTATATATAGGTATTAAAATAATTCGCTTTACTTCTGTCAATCACTTCACAATATGCGTAGTACGACTTAAGACAAACTTCAAAGTACAATAGCAGCTATGATAAGCATATCAATAGCAATTTGCACACAATATGAGATGTCTGACGTAAATAAAGGTCAGTATTACAATTCAGATACGTTAACCGACTTTGTAATGGAAATAATACGTAAATTAATTAATTATATTCGAGATATCTTAGGAATATTGAATTTGTGTGTGTATATATATATATATATATATATATATATATATATATATATATATATATATCTTCTTTTTCTTTCTAGCATTTATCCCGGCTAGCCAGGGTCTGCCTTCCTACTCAACCTACTCCACTTTGCACGATCTTCTGCATCACGGGTGGTTAGTCCATTGGCTCACATATCCTGCTTCACGACATCCAGCCATCGCTTCCTTGGGCGTCCGGGGAGTCTAACTCCAGGGACAGATATATCAAGGCATTTTCTTCCGACATATGTGTATATATATATATATATATATATATATATATATCATATGTACGTATTACATGATGTAATACGTCGTATACACAGCTTAACGCTTTTTGTCACATAGCAACAATATTCGCTACTTTTATTTGTTACACTGTTCCGGTGTACAATTATATATACTATAAAAGAGGGTACCGTTGACGCGTTAATAACGCGTTGTCTTTAGTAATGTATCTGTCACTTTATAGAAGCATGGATGTCAAACCACGGTAGTGTGTGCAATATTTGTTTTATTAATGTAATATACTTTTTATGCATTATTTAAAAAAGATATTATCATTGTGCACTTCTTCGCTGTATAATCTATAAGTGTGCCAAATTTCATACTCCTCCGTCTACTTAATTTTCGTAAAAAGGGATCGAAAGTTTTTCTTTCACGTATTTATATATAGGGAGCTAATACTTTTCTATAAGTAATACTTTAGGCATATATAAATTTCAACTTTGCTATAATACAAAAAGAATTTGCACAAGCAAACGCAGTCGCATAGTTATTTTATAAGCACATTGTTATCAGGCCAACCTCCCATATAAGGCACGGTGGCTATTAGTGTACACACGTTACGTGTGTCAACATAATTCTTAGTTAACTAAGTTAGAGCTTGAAGTGATATTTAACTTAAGATATATCTACCTATAGTTTAAAATAGAATTAGGTTTATTAAAATAGTGAATATATAATAAGAATAACTAAATAAAATAATTTAAATGTCTTTTTTATTTAAATACGATACGTAAAATTTAATAATTAAAAAAAAGATAACCGATTCAAATAAAATCCTTAATGCATTTCAAATCAAAATTATTACGAATGACTCAATACAGGAAATTATTGTATTTAAAATTATTTTTTGCCCATAATAACGAAATACAAGGATAAGGAGGAGATCAAGAAACACACGACACGATATGTTGAACGACTAGCAAGCCATCCTAATATTTTGGCTTCTAAATTACTTTAAACTTTACCCGGGGCACGCCTAAAACGGAACCACATTGTGTGAGGCTTAATACCAATGGTTAGCTTGAGGCAATGGGCTCTAAAACCCGAAAAACGAAAGAATTACAACCGAACTAATTATAGTTGTAGTCGACTGATGGCAGTTATGAAGCTAAAAAAAAAAAAATAATTTCTCCATTCTAATAACATTATGCGGCGTTGAGTTTCGCCACTTAACACATAATGATCCGAATAGGAGTGCCAAGTAGGAAACGGTATGTTTTTCACAATAGGTTTTTCTCTGCCTATCCTAAATAAAAACATAATTTCAACTTTTCATAGTTTACAATAAAAAATCTCGTACATTGAATCGGTGAGTGCAGAAACAACGTAAGTCAGGATTTTCAAATTTTGCAAGGAGGGAGAAAAACAACACGCATCTTGCCTTTCTAAGCTAGTTTAAATCGATTACGAATTTTTGCATTTTTTGTGACTTACGTTGTTTCTGCACTCACCGATTCAATTATAAAAAAATATTCTTTGTTTATATGACGTGAGAAATTATTGATTTCATCTAGCTAGTAGCAAGTCATCTAACACACATGTTTCTCGATAATATCTGATTGGATTCATGAGAATTTGCAGATGGTGTCGCTATATTGTATACATTTACAACTATACTAAATAAACAATACTTTGATTTCTTTTTTTTTGTGATTTTTTTTAATTTTACATTTTGTGGGTTGTGGGTTCGATTACCACACGCCAAGAAATGAAAATATTAAATAATATTTTCATATATTTAATAATTGAGTTCCGCCACTCAGCACGCAATGCCTCAATTCGGCGGAAAGTGAGTAACGGAGTGTCTTAACACTAGGTTCCCTCTGCCTACCCTGCTATATGCGGGATACAGTGTGAAGCTATGTAAATAATATTTAGTATTTTCATTTTCTCGCTTAGGTAATAAAGCAAAGCGCGGCATTGAGTTTTGCCACTCAGCACGCAATGCCTCAATTAAACACACAACCAGTGGTGTTATAGTCTGTCAGGTCTGTCATAGCGCAAAGGCATAAGCGTGCCTCAAAAAAATATATATATATTTTTGCTCAATATATAACTGTCACTTTCACTAACTTCAAACCACGTGTTAAGCAAACCCGCAAACATCCTCGATTAATGCTACATCACGGTTATCTGATAACATAATCATGGTGTGATAACGTGATGACGTCACGACACAGATAGACAGCTCAGTCATTATAGCTTACGATAGCTTAATTATAACTAAAGCTTTGTTAGAAAAGTAAGAAAGATAATTAGGTTTTTGTAACTTAGTAGTTGTATGCTGCGATTTCGTTTGGACCTAAAATGTATTTTTTTTCCGTTTTTTAGTTATTCGTTTTTTTGTTATTTTTCGTTTCCATTAAAATTTTGAAAAAATCTTTTGAGTGTTTCCCTAAACTTCCCAATAAGCCCTCTAGTAATTTTCGGCTTATGGCCTGTAGTTTCACCTGTACGTTGTTTGTTAGTTACTCAGTAACATAAGCGTTTCGTTTTTCTTGAAATTTTATGTAAACTTTAATTTTTTGATTTTAACAAAAAAAAAATAACCGACTTCAAATAAAATACACTTAACATTAAGAATATTACGAATAACTCTTAAACTATCAGTAAGCTTTTAACTAAATTTAAGTGGGATCACATCTAAAGTACTATCTATCATATAAAAAAAGAATCGGCAGAATTGGTTCACCCAGTAAAAAGTTATACAAACATAAATAGCAGTTCAACCCTCCAACGATTCCAGCACACAAATCGAATATAATAAAACTAAAAAAACGTCAACAAGTACAAGAAATAAACCATATACTACAAGCCCAACAACTAAATCTGAAACGAAAAAGACACGAAGGAAATGAAAAGGAAACAACTCTCAAAATCTGTACCTACAACATAAGATCATTAAAGTCTACAGAAAGGTATCTAGAACTGATTAATGCCCTAGACAACATAAATCATGACATAGTAGGATTATCTGAAGACAGGAGAATGGGGTATGAAATCAAAGAATATGATAAACACATATTATGTTATACAAGAGGTGGAAAGATGATATCTAGGAGACAGAGAAGGACTGGTAGAACAAGACCAAAGATAGGCAAATATGGGACAAGTTGGAGGAGGCCTACACCCATAGAGGGGTCCAATTCGTGAAAAACGAAGTAAACTAACAATACTAACAACTTATATCTTACATAACACTAACCAGACTAACAACATTTGAATTGTAACCTAAGAATTGGAATAAAAAGGCTTATTATTATTATTATTATTATAAATAGCAGTTGATTTGTGTATTTCTTTTTTTGAAATCGGTTGAATATTAAACTTTGATACCTGCTCTGATAAGTATACATTTTTGACTTATCAAGATATGCACGCTTAATATCTTTGCAAGTAAAATAACTTTTGAGTGTAAAATAACTTAGATAAGACACGTCGTTCTTTTGCGATCAATTCATGTTTTTCATATCATAGTATGGTTGAACTATATTGACTTTGTCAGCACTTTGCCTAATAAGACAGCTGAAATGCTTTTATTATATCGATACCTTAATCATAAGACCATCGTGGCCCAGTGGGAGAGCGCCTGACTGTAAAGGTGTTTGAATTTGGGTTCAATTCTCACTCTGGGGAATGATGATTTTTCTTTTTTTTTAACTTCACGCTGTATCCCGCATATAGCAGGATAGGCAGAGGGAACCTGGGAACCTAGTGTTAAGACACTCCGTTCTCTTATAACAATTCCGTTTCCCACTTTCCGTCAAATTGAGACATTGCGTACTGAACGGCGGAACTCAACGCCGCGCTTTGCGTTGTTACCAAACCTACGAAATGAAAATACTAAAATTTCCCAGGAATCGAACCCACAACCCGTCGCGTTTACAGTCGCACGTTCGTGTTTCTGCGCCACGACAGGCGTTGTGAATGATTATATTAAAATTATTTTAATTTCTCCACTCAGGTTAGACCAAGCGGTATTAAGTTCATCTCTCATCATGCATGTCTTGAATTTGGGTGTGAAGCGGCGAACGGAGTGTCCTAACACTAAATTTTTCTCCCTGCCCTGCTTTGCGTAATAAAACGTAAATTAAAACCTAAGGTATCAGCTTCAGCAAACCAAAACCAATTAAACCAGTTAAAACCAATTAATATCGTCGAATACTAAAATATACGTGATTAAACCGGTTAAAATAGTTTCATTTAATATGTGTAACAATCGTGAAAGTCAAAGAGCTCATTATACCAATTATACCAGTTAGCTCTACTTTTCGTGAAAAATATGTTTTTCATGCAGTTTGTTTACAACGACTTCTAGGTGTGTTTTACAAAATAACAACTCCAATGTCATCTATTATCTGCGTTAATCGCTAATAGAAAGCAAAACATCCCCATGTGTCTTTCGTTTATTTTGTAAGTTTCTATTGTAAATTTTACTCGTATAGCAGGGCATCAAAGGGCACCTAGTCCAAGACACTTCGTTTTCCACTTTCCATTCGAAATCCAGACATTACCCGTCGATTGGCGAAACTCAACGCCACGTGTTGTCTTACCAAACAGGAGAAATTAAAATAATTAAATAAATAAAAAAATATTTATTCAAAAAATATTTTTACAAATTGAGCACCACAAACTTCTCAGTAAGTGGTCAAAGACACTAAGTATCTTTGACACTAGTCTTGTGTTGGGAATGTCTCGCTTCTCCGTTGGCTTAACAATAACATGCATACATATAACATAATAGTAACACAACAGTGTGTGTGTGTGTTTGTTCGTGTTTGCGTGTGTGTGTGTGCTTACATTACTTAAAAAAGAGCAAAGAATTTATTGTATTGTATTATACGGACCGGGTCAAGCCAGTAAAGTCCAACAGGGTATCCAACGCCCTACCTACGCAAAGTCCCCCACTGCAAGCAGTGTTCGCAAGCCGAGGTTCGACCTCACAAGAGGCAACCTTGCGACACTGCAGTTCTAAGTTAATGGTCTCCTCGGAGGCCAACCCAGGGTCAGAGCTCTTCAAGCTCGGTCCCCCACAAAACCCATATACTATATTTTTATTTGCATGAGTTCTTATGCATAGAATTAATTTGAAGTACTTTAAATATTATTATTTAAAGTTTGTATTGAACCCACAACCCAATGTGTTTACTGTCAGATGCAATCTCATTATATACTTTTTTCAAGGTAGACAAAGAGGACTTAGAGTCAACACACTCCGTTTTACACTTCCTATTGGAAATTAAGGCACTGCGTATTGAGTGGCCGATCAACGCCGCGCTTTGCCTTAAAATATGTGAAATACTTTCCCCAAATCTGATTTGAACCTACACAACATTTCAAATACGTCATACTTAAGTACGTGATGATATTGTCAAAAGTTTCTATATTATTTATACAAACAATATGATATAGCTGACATAAATACATTAGATGTGTATCATCGATTTATTATCGCCAACGTAATGTTTAACATTACTACGAGTACAAAGCGGGGGCTTTGTAGGATACAATATAGTTTCCGCGTTCTTATACATTACTATAATATAATAAAAATATTCTCAAAATTATGATTTTTTAAGTAAATTGATATAAGGAATTTGAATCGGTGAGTGCAGAAACAACGTAAGCCCGGAATTTCAAACTTTGCAGGAGGGGGAAAAACAACACGCATCTTGCCTTTCCAAGCTAGTTTTAATCGAATACGAATTTTTGCATTTTTTGTGATATACGTTGCTTCTGCACTCACCGATTCAATTACTGTAAGATCTTTCTGGTATTTAACTTATTTTAGGTGTTAAAACGTTTATTTATGCTATTTTTATAAAAACATATTAAGTTGTTGATTTTTTTAATCTGGCGTTCTAAATATTTTGTGGTAAAAAAGTATATATTTAATTTATATTAGCTTTTTCCGCGTGTAGAAGTTAGCCATTTTTTGCTTTTTTTAAGATTAGATAAAATAATATTTCCGAGATCCATTGTGTTTACAATGATACACGACGGGCGTGGCTAAGGGTTTTACAAAAAAAATGAGTATATAATTTTACATTGTAACTTAAGCGATTTTTTTAACTTGACCACTCTAAATAACGTAATTATTATCTACTAGCTTTCCTCCCGCCGCCTCGCCCGTGTGGAATTCGGTAATATCGCGCGACATGATTAGGAGCAGCAGATCTTTCCCAAGGTATAAACTATTTTTCAAAATTTTTTTCGCGTTAAAAAATATCCTATGTCCTTTCCCAACTTCAGTTCTACCTTCATACCGAATTTCATCAAAATCAGTTCACTGGCTTAGGCGTGAAAGAGTAACAGACAGACAGAGTTACTTTCGCATTTATAATATTAAGTAAGGATATGTACAAAACGCTTGCGTTATTGAGTGACTGACTGAGAACATGCAGGAGAAATAACTGAATGAAATTTGGTATGTAAGATCCTTAGGGACTACAGAGGAGCATTACGAGTGGATTTCTTAAAATTCTAACGAAAACGGGAAATAACAGGACTTTAGATTTTAATCGATGCAAACGAAGTCGTGGGATACAGCTAGTAAATAATAAAAATGTTTAATACACTCATTTCGTGATTACGCAACTGCTACAAACACATCAATAACTCCTTTGTTAAAACGTTAGGTATTAACATTTAATATTAGCGTACAAATGCGAAGATTTTTGGAATATTCCTATTTACAAGTTTAATTATCGAGTTCTAATCGGAACATAACTAAGAATAAATTAAGTGGATGGTATAATTTACTACGTTCCTAAGATATTTTAGTCAGCCAGTCGGTTTTAGATTACCCTGTTACTGGTGGAAGAAGAAAAGTTGAAACAGAATAGTAAATACTTTATAGATGTATGTTTATTAAAAAAATATATGTTGATAAACATTCTATAGGAAACGTATAAAATATTGAACGTAACGGGACTCGAACTGGCGCCTATTGGAGACCACGCGACCACCATGAGTGTTCTGCTTTTTAAGCGATAGGTTTCATCCAGCTACGTTGAAATTGTTATGCGTTTGTGGCTACTTATTAAGAATTACTATCGTGGGTCTAAGTCTCGCTATATTATTATTATTTGGCTTCACCCTGTATCGCGCATATAGCAGGGTAAGCAGAGGAAACTTGAGAACCTAGTGTTAAGACACTCCGTTCTCTTTCAATATTTTCGTTCCCCACTTTCTGCCAGAATAAGGCATTGCGTTTTCTTATCCTGAGTGTGTAAATAAGACTTAAAAAATCCTCAGAATATATGTCTACAATACATGATTTAAATCATCCATTTAAGCATCAGAAGTCTCCGTTCTCTACTTTCCGCATGATATCGAGACATTTCGTGTTGAGTGATTTGTTTATCTTTGACTTGATGCCATGCTTTGTTTGTCTTATCAGTGCGGAAAAATGATTCAATTTCTTTCTTCAGATAAAAGATCCAACCCACAACTAATCGTGTTTACAGTTAGACGCCATCCTATTTCGCCACCCTGACCTTATCGTAAGACCTCCCCGTTTTGTTTTTCTTTATTGTTTATTATTGACGCTTGTCGTGGCGCAGAGGCACAAGCGTGCGACTGTAAACGCGACAGGTTGTGGATTCGATTCCCACTCCAGGAAATGGAATTATCATTTCCTGGGTTTCGGCCACTCAGCACGAAAATATTTCGGCGGAAAGTGGAGAACGGAGTGTGTTAACACCAGGTTCCCTCTGCCTACCCTGCTATATGCGGGATACAGCGTGAAGCTATGTATGTCTGTATTTTTTATTCCGTCTTATACACTAACGCAAAGTAACTAACGCAAATTAAGTTAAAATTAATGCTAGTGTGGCGCAGTAGGTAGGTGTATGTATATGTAAGCACGATAGTTGTGGGCATCACATTGACAGGTATCTTACACATTTAATCTTTTTGCGTCAGTTTCTTTTTTAATTTTTGTATTACTGACCAGTTAAAGCTTTACTTTCGACGTTTAGATATCTACCTACCTACCTAACTTCAAGCTTTATCCCTAGCGGGGTAGTCAAAGATAACGGAGCGCCAAACGCTACGGTCCCTGCATACCTCTGTCGCCTCGTCCACAGTCATTAACCTCTTCATGCATGCCCTCCGGGGGGTCCTCATGCTTTTTACGTGACCTTCCACCAGTATCATTGATACTATGTTCTCGAAGGTCAACCGAGGTCTCCCCCTGTCTCTCTTGCCGCTCACATTTGATTCATATATCTTTCTCACCATTCTTTCATCACTCATCCTCTCGACGTGCCCAAACCACCTGAGCACGTTCTTCTTCATTCTTACTATAACATTCTCGCTTATACCCTTTTCTAAGTATCTCTACGTTGTGGATTCGACGATTAGATAGTAAAAAAAACAGCTTCACGCTTCATCCAGTACAGCAGAACCTAATGTCAAAACACTCATTTCGCCGTTTTCCTCATGAATTCTAGATATTGCGTGCTATGACGGAACTGACGGAACTCAACGACGTAATTTGTCTCACAAGTGCGAAAAAATGAAAATATTTTATTTTTTTTAATAAAAAAATAATTTACTCATTCCTCAAGTGGGAATCGAATCTACAGTCGTGTTTCCAGTCAGACGCTTTTCACCACGACAACATCAAATATACACAAATATAAATAATATATCATATTACACTTGAAATTAAAAATATGTAAACATATGTATTCGTCTAAGATTACAAAATTTCAATATTAAGCAATTGTAATACAATACTGAGACATTGTAAACAATTACGTGGAATAAAATTGTAACCGCAAACCTCAAAAGCCTTTAAGCGAAACAAATTTCAATATACCTCAATGAATAGACAAATATCAATATTAAACCTTACCATACATGTATTGTAACTTCTGTATTAAAATTAACGGTACTGTGGCGCAGTTGGAATGTGTTGCTGTTAGCACGGTATTTGGGGGTTCAATCTTATAGGAGTAATCATACCTTATTTATTTTGATTTATTAGTAGACGTGTCATAATAATAAAATGTATGAATACAATAAGGCATAGGACAGGGTCTAGATGTGAATGCAATGTTTGTGGATTCCAGCCCAATTTTAAATTCATTTTAATCCTCGCTCTCGTAAGACTTATTTCGATACATACATACACATACATACATAGCTTCACGTTGTATCCCGCATATAGCAGGGTAGGTAGAGGGAACCTAGTGTTAAGACACTTCGTTCCCCACTTTCCGCCGAATTAAGGCATTGCGTGCTGAGTGGCGGAACTCAACGAATGAAATTTATTTAGATTCAAAATTCGGTGTTAAGTTGCGCCACTTAATTCGTAACTTATAGAATTTAGAGAACAGAGTGATTTAACGTTATTTTTTTCTGGAAATAAAAACATATAAAACATATTTGTCCATGATTTTCAATCACTCGTTATAACTATAGTTAGCTATAGATATATATTATTACAACAAATGCGATTATAACTCTACAAAAACATGATTTATTTAAAATACAACGCGATCGCTAGCGTCTACCGTAAAATTCATATCATCGTATGAAAATTTCCTTTTTATTGGCAATAAAAGTTGGTATTTCATTTACATTTCGCTAGTCTAAATTACTTTGAGTGCGTCAATATCAGTACGAGTATGTTACAAAAGGCATTTGTTCGTATCAAACAAAACATTTTGTGTAAATATGAAACAATTGTCGAATTTTTTAATACATGAGTGAATTGAAGTTAATACTGATGTATTTTATTTGATGTTAAATAATAATCTTTTAAGCGATTTGAAATAATTTTTTTTTCAGTTTTAAATATAGCTAAACGCCTGTCGTGGCGCATAGACACAAGTGTGTAACTGTAAACGCGACAGGTTGT
>JAKGSA010000023.1:64067-133082 GCA_033558755.1 Philaethria dido | reverse complement strand
CGTGGCGCATAGACACAAGTGTGTAACTGTAAACGCGACAGGTTGTGAGTTCGATTCCCTCTCCAGGAAATGTAATAGTTTAGTATTTTCATTTCCTGGGTTTGGTAGCAAGGTAAAGCGCGGCGTTGAGTTTCGCCACTCAGCACGCAATGTCTCAATTCGCCGGTAAGTGGGGAACGGAGTGTCTTAACACTAGGTTTTCAGGTTCCCTCTGCCTACCCTGCTATATGCGTGATACAACGTGAAGCAAAAAAAAATGGCTTATCAGGATAGGCGGAGAGAACCTATTGTCAAGGTAATCCATTTGACATTGTGCATTGACTGGCGGAACTCAACGTCGCCGTTTGTGTTACCACATTGCGAAAATGAAGATAATTTAAACTTATCCCCTTAAGTGGGAATTGAACTCACGACCAACGCGTTTGACAAAAACTTCATGATTTGAAAATTTATATTAACCGGACATATTTGTGGAAATATTCAAGCAAATCTAAATAGAAAGAAAAATAGTGTTGTAATTTTTTGTATGGTGACATAAAAATATATAAATTGAGTTACATTGTTACAATGTTAGATATTTTATTTGTGGATTTTCTGTTAAAAACAATAGTTAATAATTTATCTCGTGAATACCAAATCACGTGTAATAGTCATAAAACATATACTAAGAATTTATTTTATATAAGGAAAATATTTTAATATACATAAAATTACTTTATTTTTCAACTTCTTACATAAGTATGTTAGTATGGAAAATTTTGCTTTTTTTACAATAAGGATATTAAAGTATAAGACGTAATACAGATATTAAAAAAATAAATACAAATGACAAAAAAATGCTAACTTATCTATATAGTTACGTTAGTTAGTTAGTTAGTTACTTATGTATTAGTTAAAATTTTAACACAAAAGAAAACCTAAATAGCCAAATTACTATGAATAACTCAAAAATCGTCACATCTTAACTAAATTTAAATGAACCACATCAGATGAAAGTAGACGAAAGAGAATACTAAATATCATAATAAAAAGCTGTCTTATTGTCGCTTGTCGTCGCGCAAACGCACAAGCGTGCGACTGTAAACGCGGCAGGTTATGGGTTTGATGTTCACTCCATGAAATGAAATAGTTTAGTATTTTAATTTCCTGGATTTAATAACAAGTCAAAGCGCGGCTCTGAGTTTCGCCACTCAGCACGTAATGCCTCAATTCGGCGACAAGTGGGACACGGAGTGTCTTAATACTAGGTTCTCAGGTTCCTTCTGCCTAACCTGCAGCCTAATATGCGGGATACAGCGTGAAATTAAAAAAAAATCACTCATAAAAACCATCGAATTGAGAATCCTTTCCTGTTTTTAAAGTCAATTTAAGTTAAGAACTTAGAATAATAAAACACCATCCATCTGGGAAAGAAAATTAAAAATAAACACAAATATTTACCATAATGGGAATCGAACCTACAACTATAATATGTACTATTCAATACTACACAATGACCACTAAAGTAACACAATATAAATATTAGGAATATACTAACCAGTAGGTACTGAGATGTTTTCTATTGAGCATACAAACTCAAGGTCGCATTTTTCCTTCCAAGCGATAACTTCTATATTTTACATAAAAAGACAATAAAATTATGTGGAATTTAAATTAAACTACAGTTATCGCGAAAATTATTTTAGCATATTATTGCATTCAATGTTACTAACATAATACGCATTCTTTGAAGTTTTATAAGGAGTCAATTTGACGCAGTTTATATGTACATATATACTTACATGGGGAATATGAGAACAGCTTAAAATCGCAAAGAGTGACGATGAAGGTCTAAATGACGAAATACCGATAGACCAAATATTTTTTTTTATTCTCTAAGCCTAAAACGTATAATACTGGTAGATTTTTGTTTATATTACTTTAAACCAAACAAGGAACTGACCACGAAATGTTAAAAATTTATTACAGCTCCACGAATTATCCCGCATATTAGGGCAGCCAGAGAAAACTTAGTATCAACATACTATATTCGCCGTTTTCCGACAGATATCGCGTTAATTGGCGGAACTCAACGCCGCGTTTGTCAAGCCAGAGCGGCGTCAATGATGTTATTTAGCTTCACGCTGTATCCCTCATATAGCAGCGTAGGCAGAAAGAACCTGAGAACCTAGTGTTAAGACTTTCCGCCGCATTGCATGCTAAGGAAATGAAAGATTTCCTGGAGCGGGAATCGAACTCACAACCTGTCGCGTTTACAGCCGTACGTTTGTGCCTCTGCGCCACGACAGGCGCATGACAGTGAAAATAATTTTCTATATAATTATTTCTCCAAGCGGGAATCGAACCTATAACCAATCGCTTTTACAGTTAAACACTGTCCGATTGCGCCATAATAGCCTCAACGAATATTTTAATTTTCTTATTAAATAACTAAACATCAAATGTTAAGTAATTTATAAAGCCACATTACCTTAAGGACAGTGTGTTATTTCAGTTATCGTAACCTTTTACGATTAATCGTTAACACGTTGGGGAGTATTTAATTCGACGTCCCATAATAAATTGTGGAGATCACAATGTACCATGATTAGTTGTTAAGGGACATTGAGTTAAACAAGATACAATTTTATCTAAAAGTTTTTGTTTAGCTTCACGCTGTATCCCGCACATAGCAGGGTAGGCAGGGGGAATCTGAGAACCTAGTATTAAGACACTCCGTATCCCACTTTCCGCCAAAATGAGGTGTTGCGTGCTAAGTGGAGGAAATCAATGTCGCGCTCTGCCTTGTTAATTGTGCAAGGAAATTAAAATATTAGTTATTATAAATATTTAATATTTTTATTCTAAACTCCAGGAAATGTTAAATTTAGTATTTTCATTTCTTGGGTTTGGTAACAAGGCAAAGCGCGGCGTTGAGTCAACACGCAATGCCTCAATTCGGCGGAAAATGGGGAACGGAATTGTTGAAAGAGAATGGAGTGTCTTAACACTAGGTTCTCTGGTTCCCTCTGCCTACCCTGCTTTATGCGGGATACAGCGTGAAGTTAAAAAAATCTCTGACGCGGGAATCGAACCCACAACTAGTCGCGTTTACAGTCGCACGCTTGTGCCTCTAAGCATCAACAGACCTCGATTTAAAATATTTTTAAAGATATATAGAGAAACACCACTTGGCCCCAGAAACCAAATAATTCTTGGAGAACGAATATTTAAATTTAAATTAAAAGTCAAAATATTCTTTACTTAAGCAGACTTTTGCAAGCACTTTTGAATGGTCGAAAGAACATAAAGATGCCAACAACTAGGAAGGCAGTTCCGTTGAAAAGAGTCGACGAGAAAGTCAACAGTTGCTCTTTTCAAATATAAGAGTTATAATTTTATTATTTAATTAATTAATACAGCGGTAGGTATCCTGCGTAAAAGTCGAATGATCTTAATTTCTCATCTTTTAAATACTCTTAGACAGGAAAAAGCTAAACATTACTTATTATCATTTTTTTTAAAGTTACTTTAAATTTCTCTAATTACAAATTTAAAATAGATTGCAGAATTATACATGTATGATGTATGTTTATATATCTATATATAAACACGTGAAGCAAAAACTTTGGGACCCTTTTTACGAAAATTACGCGGACGGAAAAGCATTAAATTTGGCACACTTATAGTTTATATAGAGAAAGAGTGCAGAATGCTAATATTTTTATTTTTAAATAATGCATGATAAGTATATTAAATTAATAAAATAAATGTTATACGCATTATCATTACGGTTTGACATCCATGTTTATATAAAGTGGCATATACATTGATAAAGACAACGCGTTGTTAACGCGTCAACGGGATCACTAGAACTAAGTAAAAAAAATCGTAAAAAAATAACGAAATAAGTAAAAAAATCGAAGCCTTTATGGTTATTTCAAGCAATTACTAAAAAACAAAGGCGTTTTTAACTATAATTACAAGCTTATTTAACATCATGTGTTTGATAAATGTGCTATCATATAAAAAATAATTACCAAAATTTGTTCACCCAGTAAAAAATGAAGCTCCTCCTTTTTAGAAAATCGGTTAAAAGTGTAGCAAGCCTTGTTACACTCTTTAAATACATCAAAATCAAATACTAATTCCTCTTTAAACATTTCATATTGTTGCAAACTCAAAGCTATTGTTTGAGTTACTGGCCAACCGCATAAGCGGCCCCTGAGGAGAAACGTATTAACTCGTACAAATTGCACTTGCAAATTGTTGACGGGTATTCTATAAAGTTGTAAATATTTTAATATTTTCTTAAGAATTAAAAATTTTAACATGTTGAGATTCGAACCCACGCTTCTTGAAATAAGTCCAAGTACTCTAGCCAATTAAGCTATCCGTTCTTATCGAAATCGAATAGGTATATCGAAATTCTTAAACGCTTGTTATAATTTATTTTTGTTTTTAGCATCTCTGTTGTCCTAGAGATGCAATTTCAAATCTTGTTACAGTTAAATTTTTATTCGTTTCTATAAACATTTCTCTTTTCCTAAGTGTGTGAATGGTACTTCTAAAATATTAAGAAAATGTGAATTCTTTAATATATGATATTTTTAATAAATACATTATTAAATACTTGCATATGTACATTTACGATTATATAAATGAGAACCAAATCGCTAATTTTAGTTATAAAATACAACTAACTTTTTTGTCTTTATGAAGAAAATACTTAAAATTTTATCAAAACAAAAACGACTTAAAGAGTAACATTATTACGAATAACTCAAAAACTACTCATCAGAACTTAACTAAATTTACATGAGACCACATCAAAAGCTATTAATAAAAAAAACCATCAAAATCGATTTACCCACTTAAAAGTTATGCGGTAGCATCATTGACAAAAATAGTTGAATCGAGAACCTCCCTTTTTAGAAGTTGGTTAAAAATCAATTTCAAAACATACTCTCTAATTACAGTTTTTGAACTGTTACGTTAATTTTGTTAGAGTTTGAAATAATTTATAACTACACAAGCGCAGAAGTTAAAACAGAAGTGCTGCTAATAGTTCAGTCTACAAAAATAAATGAAAAAGTACTTTTAATGTAACCCCGTGTAACCATAAATTATATTTTTTTGCTTAAAATGCTAAAATTTCGCGTTTAAAGGAATTTAAAATAGAAAATTATGTTACAGATGGTATGTATGTTATTTATCACTGTCTTTCTGAAGCAACAGTCATGGGTTCTAATCTTGTGTATATAAATTATACATATCGGGAAATGGGATTTTTTTTTTATTTTCTTTCTCCTTTTGTTTTTGATTATACTGCAATATATAAGACAAGCATATTAAAAAAAAATATATTAAATTAGCACGGCGTTGAAATCCGCCATTCAACACGATTGCGTGTTGAATGAGCCACGCAGTGGGGAACGGAAATGTTAAAAGAGAACGGAGTGTATTATCACTAGGTTCTCTGGTTCCTTCTGCCTACCGTGCTATGTGCGGGATACAGCGTGAAGCTAAAAAAGCACGAAATGCCTCAAATTCAGGGCGTCCGCTCGAAATCACTGTGTTTGGCACACAGAGAGTCTTGACACTATGTACTCCCTGACTACCGTGTTATGCGGGATAAAGCGTGAGCTGTTTTTTTATATTAAATTTTATTTTTTTATCAAAATAAGAAAGATCAAAGAAAAGATTATATATAAAGATTTTAACCTCTGTGTGTCGCATCTAGAAAACTAATCAACGTAATTAAGTAAGGGAGCCATTTTGATCTCTTCCGTTTAATATTACTTAAGTATTATATGGAGTATTTTTTCCTTGATGCCTTTTTTAATGTATTTTTCCTAAAGCTTATTTTCATTCGTTACATAGAACTTCATTAAAGTATAGAAATATAGTTGCAATAAGAATAATAAAGATTTTAACAAAATAAAAATCGACTTAAATTAAAATTACTTACTTGGCTTCACACTGTATCCCGTATAGCAGGATAGGCAGTAGGAACCTAGTGTTAAGACACTCCGTTTCCAATTTACCGCCGAATTGAGGCATTGCATGCTGAGTGGCGGAACTAAACGCCGCGCTTTGCCTTGTTACCAAACCCAGGAAATAAAAAAGTCCATTTCCTGGAGTGGGAATCGAACACAAAACCTGTCGCGTTTACAGTCGCACGCTTGTGCATCTGTGCTACGACAAGGAGTTTTAATTAAAATTATTCGGAAAAATTTAAAAATTACTCGGGACAAAATTCATATAAGATCTCTTCGGAAGCACTAGCTATCAAATTAAAGAGTATCGTCAAAATGTGAACCACTCAGTAAAAATATGCTTTACATAAAATAAAATATACTTCACAGTAGAATTGAGAATCTCCTTTCTTTTTTAAAGTCGGTTAAAAAGTATTCAAGACGAAGTTAGTATTGACGCTCAAGACAAAGTTAGTACGTGTCTAAATAAGCTGTCTATCGCAGGCTGTGGCGGTATGTCTTAGGAGAGAATGTTGAGGGTTAACGTATTTATATATTAAGATATTTCAGCTATTTCATTAAGTTTAATCTAGCTTGTGATTCGCTTCGATTAATGATATTGCATGCTACTAATCAAATATTTAATAACAAAGATCATCTGTATTTTGAAAAGTGAAGAAAAACTATAAATCTCTATTTTAAAAAAAAAAATGCAAGGAAGAAAATGAGTATGGAATTTGGCAGAGTTAACGGTTATATGGAAAAAAATTCAGAAAACCATTTTTTTTTATTATAATTCATTATAGAAATATATTCATTTAATAAAAATGAATATTAGAGATACTGACATGAGTTTAAATATACACACTAGAGAACCTAGTGTCCAGAGACTCCGTTCTCTAATATATATATATATACATATGTAAGAGAACAATTCGGTGGAAGGTGGGGAACGGAGTGTCTTAACACTAGGTTCCCTCTGCCTACCCTGCTATATGCGGAATACAGCGTGAAGCTATGTATATATGTATTGTAAATTGTATTGTATTGTAAATTGTGTGACGTTCAAAATTCTTTTTCTAGAATAAGGAAAAAATATGACTCACTTTTATCACAAAACTATAGTAAATAGATCAATTGAAACTTTTATACCATATGGACTCACGTTCAACTTTAACGATAGTTATCCGAACATGATGGAGAGTGTCACAATTCTCACGTACTTGTATTAATTTTGCCGGTGAAAATAAGTTTTATAGCTAGTCGTGAACCAATATCTTTACCGAGTACAGTTTCAATTGGGTTTCTTTGAAACTTATGAGTGTGATTTGTTCGTATATTACTTAAAAAGTTTTGAAGTCTCAAGAGGATGAAGAAGAAAATAAGGCTTGTTTTCAGTAGGTTCACGTTTTTTCTCATACTAGAGTCCTTGTTTTCGCGTTAATAACGCGTCCTAGAAACGTATGTATATATCACTTTACATAAAGATGGATGTCAAACCATGGTAGTGTGTGACATTTATTTCATTAATTTTATGTATTATTTTAAAAAGATACTATCATTTTGCATTCCTTCGCTATATAAACTATAAGTATACCAAGTTTCATGCTCCTCCGACCGCGTAATTTTTGTAAAAAGGGTCTATATATATATATATATATATATATATATATATATATATATATATATAACAAAGAAGTTAGGGAAAAACGTATATTAAGACACTCCATTATCCGCTTTCTGCTTAAGACTAGAGAAGATTCATTGTGTAAAGCTAGTTTTCGCATAAAAATGTAACTCTGGGGTTAGTTTTGCATTATAAGTTATGCACTATCCTTACGCACTATATGATAAAGTATCACAAAAATACCAAAACAGTACATATACTACCATTTTTTATTATACTCATACATATTTGTATAAATTATTTGTTTTCAGATGTGGAAATTCCAGTCATATTTCTTTAAAGAGAAGCGATATGGTAGTTTAAAATAAATATAGATATATCTAGAGAAAATAATACACTTATAGAATAATTCCTAGTATAAATAGAGTCTTCTATATTGAAAATATTTGTTTTCTATTAATATTAATCTTTTGTAGTAACAGAAAAAAATATAGCATAACATAATACTTGACTAGAATTCAGTATTTTCTGTTATAAAAATGTAAAATAAATTAAAAATTTTATAATAAAAACTGATACACAACAAACAAAGCGACAAAAATACCAAAAGACAATATAGTTTATATTACATATGCATACAGTGCACAGCATATGCTATTGTGCATGTCATAAACAACATACCTATGACATATGAGTAGCCGTCTAGAGTAAGGACGCATTTCCTCAAAGCGCCAGACACAGATCTATGTCTGTGCGTCCTAGGAGCTGCGCCCAAAGCTCTACCACCACCAGGGTCACTATGGCACTTGTGCACTAATTCCTTATCATTAGCCAGATTACTGTTACCGTCTATCGAACCTTGCCGGCTGCCCTCCAACAATGCTTTGCCACGCCTCATCATAACATCACATCCTACGCTACCCCTAGACAAATAAGTTTTTGTTCAATTTCAAAAGAACGTCCACAGCAAATCACTCGGAACCTTATGTTTGTTTATATGTCCCAGTCATCACAGTCATTAACACGCTAAACGCTTTCATTTGTTCACTGATTTACGTTTTTACTGTAACACGAAACAAGTTGTTCTATTTTCTGCCGGGACCACTGCTGTGCGCTGTTTGCTACAAACTACTATACAATTTTGCTCTTATCGCAGATCATCAATGGAAATTTTATGGCATAATTTGGACCAAATAAGCGATATTTATTAATTCAATAATCCCATTAATACGAATGTTTGTCCTAATCTGATTGTGCAACGTTTATAGCGCTACGATTAACACAACATGCAATTAAGATAATGGATAGGCGCGTGCGTTTACGTCAATTGATCGAATTTTCTTTGACATACATATATATTTTTACATATTCTAGTATTTTTTCAGTAAATTTTCTAAATATTTTATAAATTATTTATAATTATATATTTTTATATATGAGGAATTATCCTTAAAGAAATGAAAATAAATGAAATGAAATTCTTTGCACTAAACATGAAGATATTACAAGTAATAACCGAGCGTGGGAAGATTGTTAATTTTACTGTCCGATTTATATTCACATGGCGCCTTAGGACACTCGAGCAAATATTACGTTTTTTTACTATCTATTAAACTTAAAGTGACCTAGAAAGTGGTAATTACACTGAATATATATCTATACGACCTTAAAACATAATTACTGGACTCAATTTGCAATTTGCTCGAGGCATAGTACAGTATAGGAGCGACCGATTGTACCTCGGATCGTTATAGCTGTTATAATGAACAAACTCTTCGTAGTTACGCTAACAATGGCCTTTGGCACTCGTTCCGCTAATTCCCCCATCAATACAGCCTTCTTTAAACAAGTATGGAATTGTGTTCGCATTGGAAATAACATACAAAGTTTCTCATGTTGTGCTAAAAATTTTAATAGAATTGTTAAAGCGTGAAATGGATAACGACACAAGTATGGAAATCTATTTTCACGGTTGTTGTTTTTCCATAGTAACGTGCAGGGCGCTCATAAACGGTTGCGTCATGTCACCAGGGGTGGGGGCGCCCCTCATTTGTAAACAGATGTCCAATGGACTATTCCAAATCAGGCAACAGGTGGTCCCGGTATAATTCGTGTTTACCAAACTTTAGCATATCTATTGATACGTGATTTTTTTTGGATATTTAGTTAAAAATATTATGATATCAATTATTTTTATTGAACTTTTTCTTACATGACACGGGCGCGATTCCGACGGGTGCGTTCGGACGCGGCTCAGGGCGGCATTACGCTACCACGCGACCGACCCGCGTGGAAGCCTGCGCGCGACTGACAATCAGCTTAACACATGCTTAAGCTACAGGTAGCCTGATTAGGTCTAGATTCACACTTTGAGCCGCATCACAAAACAATCCGAATCAAGTCTTTTACTAAACGAAGCTCTCATAGTGCAATTACCCTGTCTAATTTATTGACAGCATAAGATTAAATTTTCGTGAAAATGCTATAATAATTGGTGTCTATGCTATTGTTATTGGTGTCTCTCCTATATAAAGAAGTTTCTTTAGAAAAGGTTTAGCAATTATCATGTATTTGGTTAATGGTTTTATTTTTAGATATTTTCTGTTTTGCGGAGTAGGTTTTCCTATCTTTTAATTGACCTATTCTAAGCTGTCTCATGTTTGGCGAAATCTAATATATCGTTTTTACATCATACATATTAAATGTATACTTTTTCCTTGTATTTGCTAAATTGTACTCTTGTATAAGCATCACTGCTAATGGACATACCACCTCCATCACAGTATCATATTTGGTTAATAGCTAGAATATACGTCTTTTCAGATTTTTTAGAGAGAAAGAGTTAAGACACTTCGTTCTCCGTTTTACGTCCGAAATAGAGATATTTCGTGATGTGTGGTGGAACTCAACACCGCGGTCTACTTTACTAGGGCTGAAAAATGAAAATAATTTATGCAGTGCCTCGTTTGGGAATCGAACCTGCAACCGACCTTATTTGCAGTCAGATGGATTTCTCATGGAAAACGAAGGGCTAATGTGTTCTTATGTATTACTTACGTCTTGTCCTTACTCTTTAAATAGGCCTTTCAAACCTAAATCCAAATACACCGGGGAACTTGCAATTGCTTAAAAACAGTTGGATTTTTCCGCTCTTTCATCGACATTGTACTTGAGGACTCCTTTGTGACAACAAATTAATTGAAAATGCTTAGGCTATTTCGATTTCGTTTTCGTTTGAGCAACCGTTATCTAAATTGTACACTCGTTGATTTAATATAACTTGTTTCTTTTTGGGCAATTATAATGTTATAATTTCTTATTAAAAATGTGAGTGTAAAAATTATATGAATTAATATGAATTAATTTATTTTATCTTTATATTGGGTGTCGTAATTCTCAAGCTTATTTCTCAATTATTATTACTTATTGAAATATATATATGTATCCCCCATATAGCATGGTAGGCAGAGGGAAACTGAGAACCTAGTGTTAAGACACTCCGTTCTTTTTCAAAATTTCGTTCCCTACTATTTAAATAATATGTTAATTAACTTCTCATGGATGAGAAAGCATACTTTTTTTACATTTCACGTCATTTTGCCAAGTCGGTGGAAAGTGGGGAACGGAGTGTCTTAACACTAGGTTCCCTCTGCCTACCCTGCTATATGCGGGATACAGCGTGAAACTATGTATGTATGTATGTATGTATGTACGTCATTTTTTTGTCTTATAGCAGGATAGTTAGACAGAACTTATTGTTAAGTCACTCCTTTTCCCCTTTTTGCCACAAATCGAGACATAACTTGGAGGCGGTGTCAACGCCGCTCCTTGTTTTACCAGAGCAGCGACATAAAAATAATAAAAAAAAACTCGTTTAATTTTTCCCCCGAGTGGGGATCGAACTCACAACCAATAGCGCTAGCAGTCAGCTATCCCACTGTACGATGATAAACTCAAATATCTTTAAAAAAAAAGTCAAAAAGTTATCAAAAAATGAAATTATTTTAAAGCTTTTTTAAAATATATACAATTTTCATTACAATTAAGTTTGAACAAATGAAAGTAATGAACGTACTAATATTATTATTTAACGAAAAATGAATTCAAACTTCATTATAAACTCATTATGTATTAATCAACATTGTTGTCTGAATTATTTTTTGTTTGTGCGAAATGTTTTGATTTAAAATGTAGCCAGAAGATACTTAGTCATACGTCACTTTGTCTTTTACGATATCATAGTGGGGTCACACTATAGGTAGAGAAACTAGTGTGAAGACACTCCGTTCCCCACTTTCCACCCGAATTCAAAACATTGCGGGTCTTTTTTCTTTTATTTTTTTTAACTTCACGTTGTATCCCGCATACAGCGGGATAGGCAGAGGGAACCTGGGGACCTAGTGTTGAGACACTTCGTTCTCTTCAATTCCGTTCCCCACTTTCCGCCAGATAGACGCATTGCGTGCTGAGTGGCGGAACTCAACACCGCACTTTGCCTTGTTACAAAAGTCAGAAAATGAAAATACTTCATTTCCTGGAGTGGGAATCGAGCCCACATCCTGTCGCGCTTACAGTCGCACGCTAGTGCTTCTGCGCCACGACAGGTGTTAAACATTGCGTGTCGAATGACGGAACTCAACGCCGTGTTTTTTTCTTATTATATATTTATTAAATTTGTTTCTAAGTTACGTGATGTGTCCGTTTTTTTATCCAACTTAAATAAAGGAAGAGGTTCGCTATTTGATTGTATTTTATTATATGTTACCGTATAACTGTTTACTGAGTGAATCAATTTTGGTGTTTTCTTATATTATAGATAGTGCTTCTGATATAATATAAAAATAATTTAAATTTAGCTACGATTTGACGAGTAATTTATGAGTTATTTGTAATAATTTTAGTTTATTTGACATTTTGATGGAAGACGGTATTTTTTTTTTTTTTATGGATACCGGATGGCAAACGAGCAGAAGGACCGCTTGATGGTAAGTGGTTACCTTCGCCCATGAACATCTACAACACAAGAGATGTACTAGATGCGTTGCCAACCTAGAGGATACAGATGGAAAGGGGAAAACCTGGCTTACATGCCATCGAACCGGAACACATCATAAGATATTTGGCGGTTCGTCTTTGACATGATAGTGGTCTCGAGCCAGACGGAGGACGAACCTCCTACCACCAAATTTCTAAAATCTTTTTAGTTCAAATTTTAATTATTAGAAGTTCCATTTTGGTGGAACTCAACGCCGCATATCAACTAGCCTCAGTGAGATACATAAATAGAAACAGAACAATAGTAAAAATAACACATACAACCTACACAAGTCATGGTCAGAACTAAATAGGCCACGAGAGTGTCCTCAATTCAATTTCATCAGTTGTTGTTTCAGGATCTAAATAAATATGGGAGATATATTTTATTTATTCAAAAAACCGTAATGACTTAGTGGTACAAATCCCGCCTAAGCCGCGTCGAATACACGCGGTAGTTATGAATTCAAATCTATCTAGTGAAATATAAGTTAATACTATAATACTTTTAAGGTTTATAATAAGAAAAAACAGGAAATTAGTTTTCCTGCGCTCGTTAACTGTATCTCGCACATAGCAGGGTAGGCTGAGGGAACTACTACTAGATGAGAACCTAGTGTTAAGACACTCCGTTCTTTTTCAACAATTCCGTTCCCCACTTTCCGTCGGATTGAGGCATTGCGTGCTGAGTGGCGGAACTCAACGCCACGCTTTGCCTTGTACCAGAAAAATGAAAATACTACATTTCCTGGAGTGGAAATCGAACCCACAATCTGTCGCGTTTACAGTCGCACGTTTGTACCTCTGCGGCACGACAGGCGTCATCTTAAATTATTACGTAAGAGATATCCTATATAGATTTAGATAGATAACCTATCTTAGAGGAATAATTATATTTTGTAAATGGATCTTTTTAAACATGCAATTTCATATTGTGGATTAGCTTCTTTTTTACCGATCACTCCTCCTTCGTGTGTTCTCCATACAACGTGATATTGATGAAGTGATTTGTGCTCTATTGGCACGTTCGAAGCGACATAGTTAAAGAACTGAATAATTATATTTAAATGTTTTTTATTTCTCCCGCCTAGTTAAGATAAAGTACGGCGTTGTGTCCTCCATCCTTGACTCCATCGCAAGGAATAGCCAAATTCTGGCGGAATGTGTAGAGCGGAGTGTATTGACACTAAATTCTCTTTCCCTACGTTACTATGAGACGAAAAACGTTAAGCCTAAAGAAATCTTTATCACATTTCCCAAATTAAATAAATTGACAGAGTTGCCAATAACTTTTATTGTTAGGAATGGAAATACAAAAACAAATATTTCAGTTTCATAAGATATATTTTATGAAGCCTATTTAACATTAACTTGTAAAAGCTTTTTAACTTATATTAGCTTTTCTGTTTTTAGGACATATGCAATCTTTTAGAAGCAATCTACGAAAAAGTTATTATAATGTCTTCTTATAAAGGTTAATATGAGTTTTTTAGTACATTTTGTCTTGTTTTTTATATTACTTTCGTATAAGACATGGGTAATTCTGAAATCAGAATTTTATTTGTATCTTTTATATTAGCTTCACGCTGTATCTCGCACATTGCAGGGTTGGCAGATGGAACCGGAAAACCTAGTGCTAAGACACTCCGTTCTCTATTAATATTTCCGTTTCCCACTTTCCTAGCTTTACCGTTATTAAACTTAGGCACTTGTGGCGTTGAGTTCCGCCACTCAGCACGCAATACCTCAATTCCCTCTGCCTATTCTGCTATATGCGGGATACAGCGTTTAGCAATGTATGGTGACAAATCATTATTTTCTGCCAAGCTAGAGACATTGCCTACTAGCTGTCGGATTTTAACACCATTTCGGCTGACCAGATAGGCAAAAGATATTAAATATAAGCCCATAGTCGTGGATTTATTCTATTTATTAATTATTGTGATTCCTTGGAGAAGCATTTAAGCCCGCACATAGTCTTCAGTTTTTTTTCATAATTTAATTATTATTATTTTTTTTTTTCTTTAACTTCACGCTGTATCCCGCATATAACGGAGTAGGTAGAGGAAACGAGAGAACCTAGTGTTAAGACACTCCATTCTCTTTCAAAATTTCCGTTCCACCTTCCGCTAAATTGAGGCATTGCGTGTTAAGTGGCGGAACTCAACGCTGCGCTTTGCCTTGTTACCAAACCCAAGAAATGAAAACACTAAATTTTTACATTTCCTGGAGTGGGAATTGAACCCACAACCCGTCGCGTTTACATTCGCACGCTTGTGCCTCTGCCACGACAGGCGTCAATTTAAAAATATTTATAAAAAGTAGTGTCCCCGTTGATGCGTTAAAAATGCATTGCGTTGTAGCGTATATGTCACTTTATATAAACATGGATGTCAAATCATGGTAGTGTGTGTGACATTTATTTTATTTATTTAATTTATTTTTATGTATTATTTTTAGAAAATATTGTCATTGTGTACTCCTTCGCTATATAAACTATAAGTGTGCCAAGATTCATGCTCCTGCGTCCACGTAATTTTCGTTAAAAGAGATCCAAAGTTTTTCCCTTCACGTATTTTTATATAGATAGCCTAGTAATTACTATTTTTAATTATTTTGTTACATCTATCTTTCATTACATTTAATTTTGTGTTGTTATGAATTAGAATGCATAAATTAAATGAAACAGTTAACTTTAATAAATAAATAAAACAAATTTTTCACGTAAAAACCACACTAATACTAAACTAATATATGGGATCTAGATAAATAATAGAGCCATATAACATACATCATATTTATCAGTATGTTAAAGTCATATTAATGTCAATAATAAAAACTCAAAGCTCTAAACCGACTATTTCAAAATAAAACATATTATTATCCATAGAAATATTTTTTTAATCGACTTAAAAAAAGGTAGAGGTTATCTAGAATGTATTATTTTATGTATAACTTTTTACAAGCTGAACTAATTTTGTTGATTGGTATTTATATGACAGCTACTGCTTTAATGTTATTTCACTTAAATTTACTTAAGATCTGACAAGTAGTTTTTGAGTTATTCGTAATGTTACTTTTTAGTGTATTTTCTTTAACGGTTTTATTTTTTTTTGCTTTGATTGAGGTCATAGTGGCGTAGTGTGATGTCAGACTGTAACAATCATGTTTACATTATGATTTAAATTATTTTTTATTTCTTCGCTCTGATTAAAGGTTCGCATATAGTTTCAACGCTCAATATATATATATATATATATATATTTTTTTTTTTTCAACTTCACACTGTATCCCGCATGTAGGCAGAGGGAACCAGAGAACCTAGTGTTAAGACACTCCATTCTCTTTTAACAATTCTGTTCCCCACTATATAATGTATAATGTAAAATACATATTATGTAATTCAAATTCTGGCGAAAAGTGGATAACGGAGTGTTTTAACAATAGGCTCCCACTATCAACTCTGTTCTGTAGGAAACTGCAAAAAAACACCTTGTTATCACGATTTATAATGTGTAATTGTTTGTTTTATATTGATCGTGTAATTCTTATTATAGGACTTTGATTGATATTTTGGTAAGAATACTTAAGATTTTAACAAAAAAAGAACTGACCTCAAATAAAGTGCACTAAAAATTAAAATTATTACGAATATCTCCAAAACTACTCACCAATTAAATTGAAATCAGACCGCATCGGAGGCTGTAGCTATCGTATAAGAAAAATCATCAAAATTATTCTACCCAGTAAAAAGTGATGTGATAACATATAATAAGCCATTCTTTTTGAATTCGGTTAATAACCATTATAAAAATGGAAATCTATCACACATTAACGTTACATGTGGAGTGGCGGAGCTCAACGTCGTATTATATCTTAAAAGAGTGGGGAAATTAAAATAACTTAATTATAATCTATCCCTATAGTGGGAATAGAACCTAAAACCATAGCATTCAGTCAGAAGCTGCCCCACTGCGCCATGATGGCCTTTTATAGTGTATTGCTTATACTATAAGAATATGTATACTTTTAAAAAATAAAAATACAATAGTTTCTCCAAGGTTCTTTAGGGAGATATTTACGAAGAAATCGCACAATTTTCTGCTAGTATCTCTAGAGACTGAAACATATTATATGAGATTCAAAACAAAACAAAACAAAGAAAAAAGTAATATATTTTATGTGTAGTGTCAATGTATTATGAATATATTTTTTGTTCTTCATAACATGATAAATCCATTATTTTTGATCGTATCTTTAAAGCTTTCTCAATAATAAGTGTACAAAACTTTAGTAATCCTTTCATTACCTTAAGAAAATCATATCTACAAAAGTAAAGAGCTACTTATATAAATTTTACATATATGACATATTTATTTCTTTTTAAAGATATAATTAGTTTATTTTTAGTATGCATTTTGGCGGCACTAGATCTTTTCAAATTTGGGAAGGTAGAAGGTGTAGAGCGGACAGTGGAGGTGAACGTTAATGCGCATTTTAAATAGGCCCCTTAAAACTACATTTGGGTCGTAAGTCCCAAACACTTTGTACACTCCTCTCTCTGCAGCGCGATGGGCACTATAAATCCATGCATTGCTAAGGACAAATTGTCAGGGGTCTTCACTCTCCTCCCTTTTGGGGGAGGAGGGGTGATGGCTCTTAGGCCTATGGCCATGGGTTTCTTCACCGTCCATGAATATGGACGGGTCATCGGGTTGGCCCATAGGGCCTCTGTAGGGGTTCTATCTAAAGGGGTTGGGGTGGAAGAGCCATATGCCACCCGGGCGATCAGCCCAACCAGGTGAGACCCACGATTCCTCGTGTGAGGCCCAGCTAGGCGATCAGCGACCAAGGTAATTTCAAATTTCTTCTATAATCTATATAAGTATGTAAAACTCTACTCACTAAGTGGCTGGCAGAAAGACGTAACTAAAACTGCTAGGCGTAAAAAAATTGGTATGCCGTGCCTTTGGATTTTGAGTATGAGGTAATAAGGAGAATTAAGAGAGGATATGTCCAAATTCGTAAAATATCGTTGGTTACGGACACATGTGCAAAATGATGAAATCAATCGAGAAAAATGAGTCAAAATAGCGTTTGAAAATTTTTTTACACTAATTGATAAATAGAAATATACAAGTATAACTAAAATTTGAATAAAAATGAAGAAAATGAAACAGTACCACTATTACTAATAAATCAAGAACTGCTCATCAGATCTTAAGAAGCTAGCGTTCGTATAAAACAAAATCAAAATTAGTTCACCCAAAAGAGTTATGCGGTAACACACATAAAAAATCTTTCGAATTGAGAACCAAAAAACAATTTTTGAAGTCAGTAAAAATGCAGGTAATTTGACTAAAAAACAATGTAAAAATATAATGAATATCAATATTTATGTTATATTTATATTATATATACATATATATCATTTTAAATTTGCTTTTACGCACCTATAATATTTCCTATATAAAGAAGATTGATTGGTAGAGAATGCTCATTAGCGTTAAGCCCACCTTTTGTTCCATTTTTATTTTAATTGGTGCAATAAAGAATTTATAAATAAATAAATACATAAATATTTATTAAATCTATACGGCTATTAGAAAACAAAAACATTTTGAATTCACACTCGCCTTAATCGTAGCGTCGCGTGCTCAAAGCTCATTCCAGTACATGCACCAACAATTTGTTTTATCGCTGTAATAGATAAAGCTCCCGGAATTTCCCTACCAATCCTATTTTAAGTCCCTTTAAGACGTAAAAGTCGATTACGCTTATTAATATTTGCTTATTTTATGAAGGGGTTCAATGACCGAAAATAAACCGAGCATTATTTTTTAACCAATGTTAAAAAAGGAGGGCTTTCTGAATTCGATTGTATTTTTTTTAACATTTTAAGAAAATATATAAAAATTTAAATGCAACAGGACTCGAACCTGCTGCCTCTTGGAAACCGTCCAAGCGCTCTGATTGCTAAGCCATGCGATCTATATCCGGTTACGTTGAAATTCTTATACGCTTGTTACAACTTATTTATGTTTTTAGCATCTCTGTTTTCTTTTTTTTTTTTATTATGGTGGAAGGTGGCAAACGAGCAGAAGGACTACCTGATGGTAAGTAGTTACCCTCGCCCATGGACATCAACAACACCAGAGGAGTTGTATATGCGTTGCCGGCCTTTAGGGTGTAGGTGTCTGTACACACGACGCTTGAAAGATACCAAATCGTAGCGTATCTGTAGAGAGATTTTAAAAAAATTCTGTCACCCAAAGTCTATTTCTAAGAAACAATCATTTGGCAAGAGAGAATGCTATTTATTAAATATTTTTGATAGTTTTTTTTTTTAAAGTGTTAATCACACACACACATACTTTATAAGTGTGTGATTAACACTTTGAGGCTGGGTGGTGGAATTCAACGCCGCTCTTTGCCTTGTTTTTTTTTTTTTTTTTTTTTTTTTGATAACGGACGGCAACGAGCAGAAGGACCACCTGATGGTAAGTGGTTACCTTCGCCCATAGACATCTACAACACCAGAGATGTTGTGATGCGTTGCCAACCCAGAGGATACTGATGGAAGGGGGATCCAATGTAGTAGTCCACTATCAGAACCACCACATTTTGGGAAAGGATGGGTGGGAAAGGGGAAATTTTTGCTTGAGCATGCCATCGAACCGGAACACATCATAAGATATTTAGCGGTTCGTCTTTGACATGATAGTGGTCGCGAGCCAGTCGGAGGACGAACCTCCTACCACCTATAAAAATGTTATCAAAAACACAGGAAATGAAAATATTAAGCTATAAGCATTTCCTGGAGTGGGAATCGAGTTGTGGGATCTGTCACGTTTAAGGTCGCACGCTTGTGCGTCTGCGCCACGACAGGTGTTAAAAAGCCAGTTGTATTTTTATATAAAAACAAAGCCCAATGATTATTACACATATAAAAAATCAATTAAAATAAATAAATTTATTAATATTTTTAAAGCGAGATTTGAAGCCCAGTACCATACTACAAATAGAATATTTCCACTAAGTTTCAGTCAATTAGCTGTTACTATCTGTTACAAGTAATCCGAATAACATTATTTCTAATGATTATAGCAAAAAGAGCAAAATATTATTCTCTTAATAAATATATGTTCATAAATGTATATTTTATTAGACTGGGGCACATATAAATGATTGATCACGACATTCGATTTCAGATCGCATTCAATCACTATTTATTTTCCTTGTCGTATTAACTCTGGCCTTGAAAGGACTGTAATTAATATATTTTTTTTGCTTCCCGATTTTTTTTGAAGATAGGCATAGATTTTAGTGTCGAGATATTCCGAGGAATACCTGTCGTGGAGCAGAGGCAAAAGCGTGCACTGTAAACGCGACAGGTTGTGGGTTCGATTCCGACTCCAGGAAATGAAAATTTTAAATAATATTTAATGTCATTAAAAAATATCATTTCATTTTCAGGGTCTGATAACAACGCAAAGCACGGCGTTGAGTTTCATCACTCAGCACGCAATGCCTTAAACTGGCGGTAAGTGGCCTGGAAATTAAAAATCCCATTTTCTGGAGTGGGAATCGAACCCACAACCTATCGCGTTTACAGTCCCACGCTTGTGCCTCTGCGCTACGACAGTCGAGAGACGAAAAAGGAAGTGGTTCTCAATTCGACTGTATCTTTTTGTGTGTTGCCGCAAACTTTTTACTGAGGTAATCAATTTCTATGATATTTTTTTTATATGTTAACTAGTGCGTATGAATATGATCACCTACTTAAATTTCGTTAAGACCTGACCAGTAATTTTTAAGTATTTCGTAATAACTTAGCTTTTTGAAGTTGCTTTTCTTTTGTTATTAAAATTACAATTATTTTCATAATACTTCCCTATATATACTCGTACATTAACAAAACAATTATAAAAAGAAAAACAAAATGATTATTACAAGCCCTCCCATGTATATGCCATACACTTTTGTATATCGACATACACGTAACTAAGGCAACACATATGTTACACGTCAACCTATCTACCGGTAAATAAATATTGCATATTCCTAGAACGACGCTAGTGGAACGTTAAACTGACATACCTTTCAAATGCACTGCATTTATATCTGATAGAATATTATAATAAAGCTGACACAGATGGGTAACGATATTGAAATGGTTCATATTGGGTTTCGAACGAGCATTTATACTGTTTGTGCATTTGTGATGTATTTGAATAAGGAATGAATGGGGTGGTTCTGAATTCAATATCCTTCGAGGGTATTTTTTTATATATATTAGGTGTGTAATTTTGCCTGTAAAACAAATATGCTTAGGAGGTAAAAAAACTGATACTCCTAGCGAAATCCGAAAACCTGAAGATTTGAAAAAAAAAGACAACCATTTGTTATTTATATAAGACTTACCTTTATATTTTAGCCTATGAGTTGATTGTTAAATTAAAAAGTTGTAAGCTTTCATACAGATCCGTTTAGCAGAAAGCGTAACAAGTGTCCACCCATCCATACTCACCAATTTTCATATTTATAATATTACATTCTTAGGTAATAAACAATTACCTAAGAATGAAGAAGAACGTGCTTTGGTGGTTTCAGCTTGGCGCTTTAAGAAGATGAATGATGAAAGGATGTTATGAAAGATATATAAATAAGCAAGGTAAGCGGCAAGAGAGGTAAGGGGAGACCTTCGGGAACATAGTATCAGTAATACTGGAACTGATACTGGAAGGTCATGAAAAAAGCATAAGGATCTTTCAGAGAGTATGTATGAATGACAAGATGGAGGGTGGTATGACTGTGGACGAGGCGAAAGAAGTATGCAGGAGCGTAGCGCTCTGTTCTCTCTGTCTACACCGCAAGGGATAAAGCGTGAAGCTAAGTTAAGTTACGCATTATTTAAAGTGAACACAAATATAATAATTACGTTTCTATTCCAATTTTATCATAACAACAATCGATAAAGAACAACTATCAAAACAAAAGATGATATTATAAGGTGCCTGAAAAACAAATGACACAGAAAAAACTCCTAAAAGCATTGAATTACGTGTTTTGCCTGTATCAATTAGTAAGCCTACACAACCCTAATAATACACGCAGTGTTCATTAAAGCTGGCGGCGATGCTAATTTACGGGAATCTCGGGAAAGGGGATCGAATGAAACTAGATTTCTCTTGTATTTTGTTTTTACGCTGTTCTATTTTTGTCTTTCAACGCCTGTCGTGGCGCAGAGGCACAAGCGTGCGACTGTAAACACGACAGGTTGTGGGTTCGATTCCTACTCCAGGAAATGGAATTTTTCATTTCCTGGGTTTGGTGACAAGGCATAGCGTGGAGTTGAGTTCCGCCACTCAGTACGCAATGCCTCAAATCGGCGGAAAGTGGGGAACGGAGTATCTTAACACTTGGTTCACAGGTTCTCTCTGCCTACCCTGCTGAATGGGGGTACAGCGTGCAGGTAAAAAAATATATTTTTAACTGACTTCAAAAAAAGAGGAGGTTCTTCTGTATATTTTTTACTGGATGAACCAATTTTGATGATATATTTTTATATGATAGCGAGAATGTAGATCAGAGTAAGCTATTCTTACTTGATTACATTTAATTTTAGTAATGATCTGTCGAGTAGTTTTTAAGTAGTTTTTTTTTGTTAAAATGTATTATATTATTCTATTTTCAATGTAATTCGCGTTTAAAGTTTTAAGTATTCTGAAATTGTTAATACAAGTTTGTACTAACGCACGTTCATATCCTACTACGGCTGAATTACTCTTTTTGTAGCTTCACTCTTTTTCTCGCAAAGGTAGGCAGAGATAATCTAGATCTAGATACTCTGTCCTATACTTTTTATTCGAATTTGGGACAGAATGAAAGTTATCCAGTAAAAAGTTATGTAATGTAATACAGTAGAATTGAAATCTTCTTTTTTTGAAGTAGGTTAGAATGTAAAATTAGTCATGCCTTTTAAATTTTAATCGATTTAATATATTATTCGGCGCTGAACTAATCAAATGAATATTTAAAAAGCGAGGGGTTTGCTCCGGTTAAGGAAACAAAGGCTGGATAGAATTCATTGAAATAAAATTAAAAATATATACATATATAAAAATGTTTTTTTGTATTCTCTTTTATTACATAGGGAAAAAAATTAGTTGCCATATCTATATATAAATACGTGAAGCAAAAACTTTGGACCCCTTTTTACGAAAATTACGCGAACAGAGCATGAATCTTGGCACACTTATAGTTTATATAGAAATGGAGTGCAGAATGCTAACATTTTTTTTTAAATAATGCATAAAAGTATATTAAATTAATAAAATAAATGTTATAAACACTACCACCGTTTGGCATCTGTGTTTATATCCATGTTTATATAAAGTAGTCGCTAGGCAACGCGTTGTTAACGCGTCAATAGGGATACTAGTTTTTATTAGTTTAGCTGTTTCTTTACTTACTCTATGCACGTAGAATAAAATTGTAGCTTACCTGAAAATAAAAGCAAACTATTAAATATACACATTTTAAAATATACAACTGTTTTTAACTCCAAATTGATCATTTATTTTCATAATTATTTCATTTAAATTAAAAATAAAATAATATTGCTAATCAAATATTATCTAAAATTCATAGAAAATAAATATTTTTTTTACATTAAAAATAGATCACCAATAGTAAGTTTTTATGCATAGATATGCGTATTTGTACAAAGTTTCATGAATTACCATATTCTCAGAGGTATCAAAGAGGATACAGGATAGTTTTTAAAAGAAAATATTCAGAAGAAATATTTAGACAGCTTGTTACTTCAAAGTCTTAAAATTAACGCATACACGCATGGTATGGACTGGCATTGACAACGCAAGCAAAACCACGTGTAACAACTAGTATACTTATAACTTACCAATGGTATAAGTGGCGCCATCTATCTGGAAAGTTGCGCTTTTGCACTTCTTGAAAAGCTTACCGCTCACAATTTGCCGTGTGGCGCTACCGTGAGTCGCTGGGTTCGACATGATTTCCCTCCTTACCGCAGCGCTAGTGTCGAACCTATTCCTTAACTCCTCGAAGGAGAGATCACTGGGTAACTCCGGTGTTTTCTCCCTACGAACTTGCCCGCAATGCCCTTTCTCCATTTTGTTAATTTTGTCCATTTTGTCCATGTCAGTCACACTGTGTACACTGTCAGTCAAATGTCACTGCGCTTTTAAATAGTCAGTCATATATTTGCTTGTTGCTCACATTATTAGAGCTGTAATGGTTTTCGTAATTATATTGTTTGAGTTCAATATATTTTGGAGTAAATAGAAAAATATTTTTTTATTAATTATATTACTAATTGAAGTTATAGTAGCACAGTTGGGGAGAGTCTAGTTGTACAAGCGATCGGAGGTTACATGTCTGCTGTTTATATTTACAATTTTGCACCGGTCTGGCCTAAAAATTATAAATACTTGGTGTAAAATTCCACTATCCGGTATGCGTTATTGTAAAACTTCACGCTGTATCCCGCATGTAGCGGGGTAGACAGAGGGAACCAGAGAACCTAGTGTTAAGACACTCCATTCTCTTTCAACAATTCCGTTCCCCACTTTCCGCCGAATTGAGACATTGCGTGTTGAGTGGCGAAACTCAACGCTGCGCTTTGCCTTGATACCAAACCTAAGAAATGAAAATACTAAATTTTACATTTCCTGGAGTGGGAATCGAACCCACAACCTGTCTTTACAGTCGCACGCTTGTGCCTTTGAGCCACGACAGACAGAAAATAGACAGATAATCGGAAATAGCGGGATTTACTAGTTATTTTACTTCCTAAAAACAAGAAAACCAATTGCAATCATAGTACAGAAAAAAATAAAATTATTTTATTTCTAAAACTGAAACTATATATGTAATGATAATTATCTTAGTACACAATATCACGAGGTTCGTATTGAAAAAGTTTCCAAAGTTATTATTTCGCAAATTGCTTGATATATATCTCTGTATCTTATGAATTCATAGTTTTGGAAATAATTCCAGTCATCAATCAATGTTATCATAAGTTAGTTCTATTGTATTGATTACCAAACTTAAATAATATATAATTGTACAATATATAAATGTAAGTCTATATTTTTAAGCAATTAATACATAAATGCCTGTCGTGGCGCAGAGGCACAAGCGTGCGACTGTAAACGCGACAGGTTGTGGGTTCAATTCCCACTTCAGGAAATGTTAGTGTCTTCATTTCCCGGGTTTGGTAACAAGGCAAAGCGCGGCGTTGAGTTCCGCCACTCAACACGCAATGCCTCAATTCGGCGGAAAGTGGGGAACAGAATTGTAGTAAGAGAACGGTGTGTCTTAACACTAGGTTCTCAGGTTCCCTATGCCTACCCTGATAAATGCGGGATACAGCGTGAAGTTAAAAAAAAACACATGATTTGGCAAATCCCTTTGATTTGTTTTCACTACTACCCCATAGAGACCTATTTTATGAAACATTCATGGATTTGAGAGTAATATTACTATTTATAAATAATTACAATTAGAAAGCTAAAATTAAGTTCGATTTACAATCTTTTGCAAAATTAGTTTAACGTAGTCCCATCAAGCCATTGATCGAATGACATCGTCCGCTTCTTTACTTTATAGCTTTTAAATGACGGTTCTCGGGTGGCAGTTGATCACTATTACTTCGTCAATGATATCTCGTGGAGACGATTATTCTAAATGTTTGTTCTTCTTATTCAAAAGGCATAGCAACATTTTTATATGTTAAGAAATTTATTGAAGAAGTAAAAATGTGGTTAATTTATATTTGATAGTGACCATTTAGAAGGATAAATAAAGCAAAGGTGAGCAGCAAGAGAGGTAGGAAGACCTCGGTTGACTTTCCAGAACACAGTATCAATGATAAAGTTGAGTGGAAGGTTACGTAGAAAGGAAGAAAAGAGGATGACGACTATGGACGAGGCGAAAGAAGTATGCAGGGACCGTAGCGTTTGGCGCTGCTTTCCTTCTGACTGTCCCTAAAGGGATAAAGGGAGAAGATAAGGTAAAAGTTGAAAGCTGAAAGTTGTGTTATAAATTTAACGTGTTTGATTTCGTCACAGATCTAAGTGTCATATCTATATTTTATTCTCACCAAGAGAAAAACACATACTCAAGAAAACTGAACATGTAACATGTGCTTTCATTTCCACTTCATTTCACTTTAGCCCGTTTAAGAAATAAATTTTATAGAATCCGTTTTTGGCTGACGTTCATTTTCAATATGAGCCAAATTTCAATTGCGTATAATATTTTACAGCATTACGCTTTTACCCGCATAGCGGGATTATCGGAGGGAACTTGGTCATAATATATTCCATTCTCTACTTTCCACCTGATTTTTAGACAAAGACTATTGAGTGACGGAACTCAACGCCGCGATTTATCCTAATTTTCGATATTTCTTTTAGCTTCACGCTCTATCCCGCATATAGCAGGATAAGCAGAAGGAACCTGAGAACCTAGTGTTAAGACACTCCGATATTATTAAAATGGTCATCTCGAGGAGTACATGACTAAATTAACTTCATAATTATTCCGTAAACGTATGCAAGGTCACGTATACGCATCAATCCTCATATCGCGGCCAAAGCTAACGCGTATGCAAAATTTACGATATCACTATATTTAGATTTTCTGGTAAGTGTTAGGTTGTTAAATATTACGTGCGCTCACGTGATTCTGTTAAGCTTGTGGTAAATGATGGATTGGCTTTTCAATTTTATGTACTCATTAACATAGTCTGTAGCAAATTGTTTGGGATATTAAACATATTGTTTTTCAGCTCCATAATTTCCTAAATGCGGAGAGTATTATTGTCTAGAAACCAGTTGCGAGGGGTGATAATTTTAGTTAGGGAAGCCGGTAAATTAATGGAAGCCGCTAATTTTTAAAAATGCCGATATATTTTATGGAAGCCCGATAAGATGTCAGAGCTTGTTTTTTTGCAATTTTATGCCCAATATTTTCCTGGCAAACTTCTTTGTTTTGGTTTTTTGTACTTTTAAAAGATAGGCAAGCCGGTGGGAATCGAGTTGTATGGACGTCTCGCCACTGCAAGACACTAGTTCTCTTCTTTTCGGCTAAACTCGAGAGCTTTGATTTACCACAATTTATTGTAAGCCGTTGTTGTTAATAGTGTGTTTAATTATAATTATTTACTTTACCCCGCTTGGCAAAGCGTTGCGTTGAGTTCCGGCTCTTAGTACGCAATTGGTGTGATAAACGGCGAACGGAGTGCTATGACTCTAAATCTCTACGACTAATCTGCTATGCGGAGAAAACGTGAAGTTGCTATTTTAAATGAACCCGCAACTGACACATGTTAGACGACCATCACACGTTGACATAAAACTTATAATACATACATACATATATAGCTTCACCCTGTATCCTGCATATAGCAGGGTAGGCAGAGGTAACCTAGTGTTAAAACCACCACACCACTTTCCGCCGAATCGAGGCATTGTGTGCTGAGTGGCGGAACTCAGCGCTGCGCTTTGCCTTGTTGCCAAACCTAGGAAATGAAAAATTGCATTCCCTGGAGTGGGGAACCTACAACCTGTAGCGTTTACAGTCGCACGCTTGTGCCTCTGCGCCACGACAGGCGTTAAACGTGTAATATAAAAGTAAAACTTTGTTTAAAATTGCCAATGGCTTACAAGTTAACCTTTAGCCTTTTTTATATCACATAGCAGGGTAGGCAGATTCTTCACTTGAGTATTACGTGGCGAAACTAAACGACGTGTATTGCCTTATCAGGGAGAGCCAGAATTACTTTTAAAGTGTAAAATCCATAAGGATTATTTTCACCGTATGTATTATAATATGTCAGGCGGCATAATCTTCAGAATCCACAAATTTTGTCTATTTCATTCATATCGTATTGTGTAGTACTAATCCTATTGATTTTTTCGAACATCTGTTACGTTACAGACATATGATTATTTTCTCGTATACGCTGAGGATTTATAACAAAATTGATGGCTATATTTAGGATATTACATTAGACTAGTAGATTTCTTTCTATATGAACATTAGGTTACTAAAGCGCGGTGTTGAGTTCCGCCAAATAACACACATTGATGGAGTGACTCGACACTAGGTTCTCTCTGAGTCCTCTGCTACGACGTAATGCTGTGCTTTTATCTTTTTAAATTAGGTACTCTATTTTCATTCGGTGATTATGTCTATAGATATTTCGGTAGTCTTATTAGACAGTACCTGGCGATTGGTCCCACCTTCCGATAGACAGATTTAGTTTAGGCGGTAAATTAGAAATAAATTACTATTATACGTTGAGTCTACCATATTTACGTATGTGCTTCATTCAAAAAAACCATGGACGTGCAATATAAATAAAATAAAAAAAACGATCAAAAAAACAAAACCGACTTCAAATATAATGTACTGAAAAGTGCATCATTCCGTTCTCCACGGTCTGTTTTAGAATTTTTGGTAAACAAATTAACTATATTTTTTTATGAGTTTTTACTGGATTTCGATGATTTTCATATAATAGCTACTTAGCTAGTGCTTCAAGTGCGGTCCTATTTAAATTTAGATAAGATTTAATCTCGTTTTAGAGTTATTCGTAATAGCTATATTTTTAGTGCATTTTGTATGCCTATACCTTAAGATATACATATATACGTATTTGTGTTTGTGTATTGTGTCACCTTTGCCGAAATATTCGTTTCCCAATATTTATCACTGGCCGAGGAGTACTTGTACAGTAACGTCTCAAGACTAAATCTCAGGTATTACGAATACCTCAATACTACAAACAATTATTATTATAATGCACTTCACCAAAAATAAGTAAATTGCTCATTGCATTGGTTGTTAATTGAAAACTTCAACGCACTTTATTGTTTTACCGATATATGAGACCGTAAAGGTAAAAGCGGAATAAGCTTAAAATTACTTCATAACAAGGTTTAATTTTGTTAGGTGGTAGGAGGTTCGTCCTCCGTCTGGCTCGCGACCACTATCATGTCAAAGACGAACCGCCAAATATCTTATGACGTGTTCCGGTTCGATGGCATGTAAGCCAGGTTTTCCCATTCCCACCCATCCTTTCCCCAAAATGTGGTGGTTCCGAAAACGGAATACTACATTGTCCTCTTCTTCCATCTGTATCCTCTAGGTTGGCAACGCATCTACAACATCTCTGGTGTTGTAGATGTTCATGGGCGAAGGTATTCACTTACCATCAGGTGGTCCTTCTGCTCGTTTGCCATCCGTTATCCATAAAAAAAAAAAATAAAAAAAAAAATAAGTACATAGCTTAAATCATATGTTCTAAGAGAAAAATGTTTTTAAATGAGTTTAATAATATTATAAATGCGAAAGTGTGTGTAAGTATAGATAGATATATCGTTCACGATGCAAAAAATACTGAACGGATCTAAATTAAACTTTATAGTAATATAGTTTCAGCAGCTTCAGAGCCAGAAAGCCATAGTGAACCGAGTTTCAAGACACTCGTTCGTCGCTGTCCCCCCGAATTCGAGACACTGCGTGTTTAGTACTTCTTTCGGAAGTACTTCTTTCGGAACTTAAAGCCGCGTTTTGTCTTACCAGAGTAATATATAAAGACGATAGATTTTTTTTTATTGGTAAAGGATGGCAAACGAGCAGAAGGACCACCTGATGGTAAGTTGTCCTTCGCCCATGGACATTTACAACACTAAAGGAGTTGTAAATGCGTTGGCGACCTAGTATTCAGATGGGAGAGGGGGAAATAATGTAGTGGCCGCGGCAGTTCGCCATGGGAACCACCACATTCTGGGGAAAGGGTGGGTGTTAACAGGGAAAACCTGGCTTACATGCCATCGAACCGGAACACATCCTTAAATATTTGGCGGATCGTCTTTGACATGATAGTGGTAGCGAGCCAGACGGAGGACGGACGTCCTACCATCAAACTACTGGGATACCTGCCTCTTACGGGACGCTACCCAGCGGCGGAGGGGTATTGTATTTTAACTCCGTTCCCTCACAGGGGAAAAACAATAGATAGGGATAATAGACAAATTAAAATGTTTTTTTTACAACTTGGCCATAATGAAAGGATAAATAATATATGGAGTATTTTTGCCGTAGATTATTTGTGCCTTTGCTATATATTGGAATACGTCAAGCTAATACACACAATATATATGCAAATTTTCAATTTGAATCGTAAACAAATTCAACTATGTAATGGTACTCGTATTTTTGAATTGTGATTTGTATAAAGTGCAATTTTCACGTTGTGCGGAAAATATACGAAAAAAATAAAAAATAAAGTGTGTATGTTGCGTAAGTACTCCTTTGGCATAACAAGATAAAAATCTTTCTAAAAATTTTATTATTCATGCTATCCTATGTTCGAAAGAAAACGACACTAGTGATAGAATATATATATATATATATATATATATATATATATATATATATATATATTTTTTTTTTATATATATATATATATATATATATATATATATATATATATATATATAATACATTGAGAGAATTTTTTAACACATATCTACTTAAATAGATGTTATCTAAAAAAAATGTTGAAAACTATATGAAAATATGTATATACGAGTATGTTATATTGCAATAACTTACTTACAAATGTTTACATCAATTAGTATATAATACAAGTTGAAACAAATGAAGAATATCGACTAACAAAGTAGCTATCAAAGTAGACTGTAATAGCCATAGGCAATTACTACAAAATGGTCTACACGAACACTTCGTTTTATTACAGTGAAAAATAGGCCAAAGCCTATAGAAAGCCTATCGTTATTTCTGTGCTGTAGGGAATAATTCAAATAAAAATAGTTTTATATATATAAAAGAAAAAAGACGCCTGTCGTGGCGCAGAGGTACAAGCGTGCGACTGTAAACGCGACAGGTCGTGGGTTCGCTTCCCACTCCAGGAAATGTAAAAGCTTAGTATTTTCATTTTCTAGGCTTGGTAACCAAGGCAAAGCGTGGCGTTGAGATCCGTCACTTAGCACGCAATGCCTCGATCTCGAAAGAGAACGGAGTGTCTTAACACTAGGTTCTCAGGTTCCCTCTGCCTACCTTGGTATGTGCGGGATACAGCATAAGGTTAAAAAAAGATGGAAAAGTAAAACTTAATTATCAATCATTTAGGCCTATGATACAAAAATCTATATTTCTTTTTATATTTATAAGACTGGAGTGTATTTACGTATTAGTACCCAATCACACTCTAAATTATCATAGAAAAGAATGCGGTTATGTTTCGCTATCCATCGAACAAGATTTCGAAAATGTAATGGTAATTAGTGTTTTAACACAGTATTGCAAAACAAGGAAAAGCGCGGCGTTGAGTTCCGCCACTTAACACGCAATGCCTCGATTCGGCAGAAAGCGGGGAACGGAAATGTTAAAAGACAACGTAATGTCTTTACGTGTGGGATATAGAATGAAGCTTAAAAAATGTAAATGAAACACAAAATTGAACACTGTCTACCTCGCTGAAGAAGAGAACTTCATGCATAAAAAAAACCTTACTGAACTTCACGCTGTATCCCGCATATAGCAGGGTACACTCCATTCTCTTTCAACAATTCCGTTCCCCACTTTCCGCCGAATTGAGGCATTGCGTGTTGAGTGGCGGAACTCAACGCCGCGCTTTGCCTTGTTACCAAACCGAAGAAATGAAAATACTAAATTTGCAGTGGAAATCGAACCCACAACCTGTCGCGTTTTACAGTCGCACGCCTGTGCCTCTGCGCCACGACAGGCGTACCTTACTGAAAAATATGAATATTGATAAAATTGATGAAAATACTCGTATACCAAAAATCAAATTAGAAACAGCTGTGGACAATTTTTAGTCAATCAATCAATCACCCGGACGTTAACATCAGTAATTCCAATCAACTTGTAGACTTCGTACAATATACAAGAATTTTTTTTGTTCAAGCAAATACGAGATATTTCTCTTTTAATGCAAATTCCCTTTTATAGAACTTTATGTTAACAGTCGTATAACTGTGTCAAAATATAAACTAGTATCCTCGTTGACGTGTTAACAACGCGTTGTCTTTAGCAATGTATATGTCGCTTTGTATGAACATGGATGTTAAGCCATGGTAGTGTGTGTAACATTTATTTTGTTAATTTAATATATTTTTTATGCATTATTTAAAGAAAAATATTAGTATTCTTCACTCCTTCGCTATATAAATTATATGTGTGCCAAATTTCATCGCCTCCGTCCACGTTATTTTCGTAAAAAGAGGTCCAAAGCCACGAAGTGTGCCTATCTTAAGTTTGTGAATATTCAAAAAAAAATCACACGTATCTTTTTGAAAAAATTACGAAATAATAAAATTTCAATTGAAATCGCTTCATTATGTATCAAAATAAAAACTGACAACTAAAGTAGAGCACGTAATAAAAAATACATAAAATCTTTATAAGTTGTCACCTATTATATATGCTCTCTCAAATAATTAATTATATTATAAATGAATTTCAAGTTTCATCTAGATCTGTTCAGTAGTTTTTGGCTCAAAGAATAACAAACATCAATCTTAATAAACTTTTGCATTTATCATAACAAGGCTATGCCTTAAATAATAAATACTGCAAACATTTATCTATGAACTAACAACAAATTCAAATGAACACAATGTAAGTCTGAACTGAAGGGGATCGCGTGACTGAAGCAGTTAAAATTTTAAGCCCAGTGTAGTATTTCCAAGTCTATCTTTTCCGTCGCCTTATCATAAGACTATTTAGAAATTTCGTTATATTTACTGACTTACAAAGCATTTAACTAACTAAACGAACTAAGAAATAGAAATATTTGATTCGTTGTTTTTTCTTTTTTTTTATTGACCAAAGGAGGCAAACGAGTATAAGGACCCATAGACATTTACAATACCAGAGGAGTTGTAATTGCACTGCCAGCCTAGATGGTATTTTTTTTATGGATAACGGATGACAAACGAGCTGAAGGACCACCTGATGGTAAGTGGTTACCTTCGCCCATGAACATCTACAACACTAAAGACGTTGTAGATGCATTGCCAACCTAGAGGACACAGATGGAAGGGGAGCACAATGTAGTAGTCCGCTCGAGCCAGACGGAGGAAGAATTTCCTACCACCAAACTACATTTAACATTTATTTTATGTCATAATATAAATATTGTGTAAATCGAGTTTTTAGAGGACATCGTGGTGCAGTAGGAAAGCGTCTGAACGTGCCCGCGATTGGTTAAGGGATCAATTCCCACTTGGATGACGATTATATTTAATCTATATTCATTTTTCAACTTTTAAATTATAAGCAATTATTGTAATTAAAATTTTAGATTAATAAATTCAATTAAAAAAAGAACAACGGATCCCGATGTGTGGCGGGAGTGCCTCGAGTAGCGGCTGAAATGAAAACTTTATCATGGCATTGAAAAGACTCAATTGAATTGAAACGATTACATGGAAATCATAAAATGGACTGCCTATTTTTTTATTCAAATGTCAAAATTCACGTGTGCTCTATCCGTCTTACGAATTTTCGATCAGGTCACTTGTTCTGACGCATACAATGCAGGTCGCCGCTAAAGAAATTTGCACTTCAAAATAATTTAAAAGCTTCTGAAACTTAGGCTGTAAAGAAGAAATTATGACATTTAAAATTACCACTTGAAAATTTATTCAAGTTGCCTTCTGTGTGGTTTACATTCAAATTTCAATTTCCATGTGCGTTTACATATTAAGACACTAGCTTCCGTCTGTACCATTATGACGCAGATGGCATAAGCTTTACTGGAAATGATAATTGTTTGTACATGCCTTAATTACTCCTAGAGTATAACCGTTACCAATGACATGTGTGATTTGAACCTAGCGTTCCGTTGCGTCACTAAGCATGTTATTTATGTAAGCTGGTTGAAAGTCGAGAACCGAGAGTCAGGAGAAGATTTTTTCAAAATATTTTTATTGTTATTCATACGTTAAGAATGAGAAAAATATTTTAGAACATAGAAAAAATTAATCATTGCAGGATTCGAACCCGCACGTTTTGGAAACCATTCAAGTGATATGTCGTCGTTGATGTACTTATGGTATGTTGAAAATCTTATACGCTTTTTGTAATTTATTTTAGTAGTTAGCAAAAGTAAGTGGCAAAAGGAGAAAATGTGAAACCTAAAAAAAACGAGACCGAAAAACGTGTGAGAGCAAAAAAAAGGTCGCTAGAAAAATTTTGGATATAAAATTGCAAAAAAACAAGATATTTAAAAACACCTAAAAAAAGTCGTCACCAAAATTCTATAGTGAAATTACTAAATAACTTTACATTCTATACCGGCTTCTTTAAATATACCGGCGTCTCTAAATATATGTACTGGCTTCCCTAAATATATATCAGCTTCCCTAAATGTACCTGTTTTCGTTTTTAAATATTTTTCTTAGCGTGAACAGAATCTGTATAATTTTTTTTTTTAACTTCGCGGTGACTTCCCGCATATAGAGACAGGTAGACAGAGGGAACCTGAGAACCTAATGTTAAGACACTCCGTTCTCTTACATCAATTCCGTTCCCCACTTTCCACCAGATTGAGGCATTGCGTGCTGAGGGGCGGAACTCAACGCCGCGCTTTGCCTTGTTACCAAACCCAGGAAATGAAAAATTCCATTTCCTGGAGTGGAAATCGAACCCACAACCTGTCTCGTTTACAGTCGCACGCTTGTGCCACTGCGCCACGACAGGCGTCCTCTCAGGTATCTGTATAATTATCTTTGGAAATACAGGATAACCAGACATAAGAATAAAACTATTAAAAAATCTATATTATTTTTAATCATCAACAAAATTTCAATCCACTATTTCGGAAGAAAAAGCACTTGTTTCAATATTTTACACGCGACCTTTTTCGTCGCAAATATTTACATAAATAAAGGTAAATAAGCGTGATGATTTATGAACTCTAAACCTTATTGTTACATTGCCTTAACAACACGTAAGCTTCACTGTGTAATAGCTATATTTACGTACATTGTATTACGTGCCAACTGAAGCACACGACAACTGTGGAAAAGGTGATTTTCATTTATGAAAAGTATATATTTATTATGTTCCTTTGTGGTAAAGCTTGGTTAAGTACCATAGCCTTTTCTGCAGTGAAGTTATAATATGTACATACATACATAGCTTTACGCTGTATCCCGCATATAGCAGGGTAGGCAGAGGGAACCTAGTGTTAAGACACTCCGTTCCCACTTTCCGCCGAATTGAAGCATTGCGTGCCGAGGGGCGGAACTCAACGCCGCGCTTTGCTTTGTTACCAAACCCTGGAAATGAAAAATTGCATTTCCTGGAGTGAGAATCGAACCCACAACCTGCCGCGTTTACAGTCGCACGCTTGTGCCTCTGCGTTAAATATTAAATATTATTTATAAATTTTCATTTCCCGAAGTGAGAATCGAACCCACAACTTGTCGTGTTTACAAGCTCAGATAATTAAGATTCTAAGCAAATCGACTACAAATAAAATACACTGACTCATAAAACTACTTGTCAGATCTCATGGAAAAATATCAAAATTACTTTATCCCGTAAAAGTTTATATGGTAACACACATAAAAAAATACAGTCAAACTGGCAACCTCTCTTTTTTTTAAATTAGATAAAAATATCTAAGTTTACGCTGGTTTTTGTATTATTAGCAGGTGCGAGAGGGAGGGAATTAAGAGATTTTATTACAAGTGCCGGGTTACCGCTAAATTTGTTTGCGTTCCAACTTACGCGGCGCTCGCCTGAGAAATTATTATGTAATTTGTCCTACCTGCTAGCTGGCGACCTTTTCATTATAGTAATAATAGAATATTCTAGTTATTCTAGGCTTTAGATAATATAGACCTATTTAATACGGCTGCACGCCCGTGGCGCAGAGGCACATGCGTGCAACTGTAAAGGCGACAGGATGTGGGTTCGATTCCCACTCCAAGAAATGGATTTTTTCATTTCCTGGGTTTGGTAACAAGGCAAAGTGCGGCCTTAAGTTCCGCCACTCAGCACGCATTGCCTCAATTCGGCGGAAAGTGTATGTATGTATATATTAGTAATGTATTTTTCAATTCAATTTAGTAACAATAAAAATACAATTAAAATCTATGTCCAACTTCCTCACAAAACACGTCTTGTAAAGTTAGGTAAATATTCTAAAATTTTTTCTTTTATAATTTCAACAAACTTCTACCCGTAACTTACCGGCTTGAATTATGCGGTTTTTAATGTCTATTTACCTACTTAGGAGGGCAATAACCAATTATATTTCCTTATTGCTTAAAGTCAAAGTTTGAAGAACCTATTTATAAAATTTTAAATATAAATACAATGAAAAAATGAAGAATTCATATAAACTTGAATTTCCTTTTTTTTTACCCTACCCTTAAGAAGGCAATTTCAGAAAATTCTTTCTTAGTACTCCCCTATACTCAACGGATTCTTTATGCCAAATTTCAGTTAATTTCACTTAATATTGTACGTTGTCAGTCACTCATTAGGTATTGTCTAGTTATTTATTGCCACTTAATACGCCTAACCTACGACGCCTGTTGTAGCGCAGAGGCACAAGCGTGCAACTCAAAACGCGACGGGTTGAGAGTTCGATTTCCACTCCAGGAAATGGATTTTTTCATTTCCTGGGTTTGATAACAAGGCAAAGCGCGGCGTTGAGTTCCGTCACTCAGCACGCAATGGTCTCAATTCGGCAGAAAATGGGGAACGGCGTGTCTTAACACTAGGTTCCCTCTGCCTACCCTGCTTTATGCGAAGAAATATCCAGGAAATGAGAATATAAAATAATATTTAGTATTTTCATTTCCTCGTTGTGGTAACAAGGCAAAGCTCGGCGTTGAGTTCCTCCATTTAACACGCAATGCCTAAATTCGGCGGAAAGTGGGTAACGAAAATGTTAAAACAGAACGGAGTGTCTCAACACTAGGTTCTCTGGTTACCCTGTTTTGTGTGGGATACAGTGTGAAGCTGAATAAATAAAAAGGAACTGCAATTTGCTAGACTTAAATAAAGAAAAATTCTCCCATCCGTCAGTATAACTGTTATAAATCACAGTTAACTTCAACTGCTAAGTGATCTCATGACATTTATTTTCACAGCCTTCAAGATAATCGCCCTATAATTTCTTCACTTTTCACTCCGTTGTTATATACCTATCATTGGATGTTTTTTACTTTTGTTTTTATTTGTTTTATCTTTTTAAAATACTTCAAAAAAGGATTCGATATTTTTTTGTGTTACCGCATAACTTTTTAGTGGGTGAACCAATTTTGACAATACGTTTATTATATGATAACAGGCAAAATTATGATTTTAACAAAAAAAAACGAACGGAGAAGAACGGAGGACGGTAACAGTGTTTTAACACTAGGTTCTCAGGTTCCCTCTGCCTACCCTGCTATATGCGGGATACAGCGTGAAGCTAGAAAAAAAATGCATAAAAAGTAAAATAATGCATAAAAAATATATAAAAGTAGCAAAATAAATGTAACACACACTACCATGGTTTGACATCCATGTTTATATAAAGTGACATATACATTGCTAAAGAAAACGCGTTGTTAACGCGTCCACTGAGACCCCAGTAGTGGTAATTATATTGAAAATCTGTACTTTGTTAGCAACTTCAATTTTCTTATAGACAAAATCCTCGCTATAATTCAGCCCTTCTCTAAAATTACTTATCTAAATAGAGAAATTTAATTAAAATGATTGTTACCTTGTCTTATTGTTGTCTTATCTACGAGTATCTATGTACTTTGACAATTATTTGAGGAATGGGACGATGTTTTAGTATGTAAGGAGCGACTTCTATTAAAATTACATTCACTAGCTTAAATTACAATTGAATTTATATATGTATGTAAGAATAATTGAATCCGAATCCTACTAAGAATTTGATTTGAGGGAAAACATAGAGTCAATAAATTCGACGACATTCATAAACTTAGTGTTACTTAAAATAATTAAGATTTTAAACGCAGTTAGAAGTACAATTATTACGAATAACTCAGAAACTTCTCGTCAGGTTTTAACTTAATTTAAATGTGACCAGAACAGATGTACTAGATCCTTACTAAAATTATAAATGCGAAAGTAACTCTGTCTGTCTGTCTGTCTGTCTGTCTGTCTGTCTGTCTGTTACGCTTTCACGCCTAAACCACTGAACCGATTTTGATGAAATTCGGTATGAAGATAGAACTAAACTTGGGAAAGGACATAGGATACTTTTTATCGCGAAAAAAATGGTAGAAGGAGTTGAAATAGGGGATAAAAGTTTGTATGGAAGTTCCTTATTGTCAAACATAAAATCATGTAAGATTGTTTAACTGTTTACAACTTCACCACATAAACCACTTAACCAATTTTGACAAATAGTCTAGACCTTGGGAAAGACTATAGGATACTCCTTATCATATCGCGCGATATAACCGAATTTCAAAGGCGAAAAGCTAGTATTATATAAAAAAAGAATCATTGAAATTAATTCACCCTATAAAAAGTTATGAAAAAAATCACATGAAAATATACAGTCGAATAAGAACCTCCACCTTTTTTTGAAGTCGGTTAGTAATAATATAAACGTGATAGTTTGTGAAGATGCAGGTACATATTTTTTTTGTTTCTTTAACGTGACGCATTTTTGTTACATTGAGTTCCATAAGCATGTCGTGCTGGAGAAACAAGCAAGCGTGCGACTGTAAATGCAGTAGGTTGTGGGTTCGATTTCTATTCCAGGAAATGAAAATATTTAATAATATTTAGTATTCTAATTTCCTCGCTCTGGTAACTAAAAGGCAAAGCGCGGCGTTGAGTTCCACAACTCAGTATGCCGCAATTCAGCGGAAAATGAAGAAAGGAACTGTTAACAGAGAACGGAGTGTCTGAACACTAAGTTCTCTGGTTCCCTCTGCCTTCTCTTCTATGTGATACAGCGTGAAGCTAAAAAAGCTACCTAAGCATTTTAAAGAAGTTTCATTTCAAATGTATAGAAATATATTTTCTTATACCGCATATTTTTTCGTTTTCACCTAGAATTGCACGTCTGTCGTCCCGTAACGAATATTAATGATAACTGTTACGTCTAACATAAACTTTGTAGGTACGATATCTAAGATTATTTTAGCAATATTATAATAAAATTTTAAGATAAGGAAAATTATTTTGATTTAAAAGTATTAAGATTAAACGATTTTGGAAATATTGTATTTAAATTATCTATTTTTCTATTTATTGTTTCGATTGTTTTTAATAATAATAATATATTTTATTTTTCGTTTTATTTTTAGCTTCACACTGTATCGTGCATATAGCAGAGGGACCCCGATAAACTAATGTTAAGACACTCCGTTCCCAACTTTCTGCCGAATCGAGGCATTGCGTGCTGAGTGGCGGAACATCGCGTTTTGCCTTGTTACCAAAACCAGAAAAAGAAAATTCTGCATTTCCTGGAGTCAGAACCAAACCTACAACCTATCGCGTTAACAGTCGCACGCTTGTGCCTCTGCGCCACGACAAGCGTTTTAATAAAGAAATTTTTAATAAAATAGAGTGATTTGTCACTATGTATTTTTAACTATATTTGCCTTAGTAAAGGTTAATATATTTATATACCTATTAAGCTTACTAAGGTATCATACATAGAATTTGGTTCTCCACTCTCTGCTCAAAATCGAGACATTGCGTGCTGACTGACGGAACTCAACGCCGCGCCTTACCTTACTACGAAAAGATTAAAGTTACGTCGGAAAAGCGAAAAGCTACAAATGAAGCCTTTGTTCGCAAATTATACAATCGTTGTAGACATATCAAAGTCTTTAACTATAGTTCATACAATAAAGTCAACATAAACTTTTTTATTACATATTTATAAAACGCAAAGTGGCGTGTTCACAATACAGTACTTACTTTGAAAGTTAACCGCAAATGTTTGTCATAAAATAGTACTATGTAAAAGTAAGCAGTTATTTTATTGTGTGCTACCGCATAACCTTTTTCTGGGTGAAACAATTTTGATTATCTTTTTTAAATATGATAGCTAGTGTTTCCGATGTGGTCTCGCTTAAATGTTGTTAAGATTTGATGTGTAGTTTTTAAGTTATTCGTAATGATTAATTATATTAAATATATTTTATTAAATAATTTAATTACTTTATTAAAATAAAATAAAATTAATATATTTTAAATTTAAGACAAAGCAGCGTTGAGTTCCGCCACTCAATATGTTATGTCTAGTAATCTAGAGAGTCTCAACATTAAGTTTTCTAAATACACTACTTAGCGATAAAACATGCTTTTAGTTTTTCAGCGCAGCGTTGAGTTCCGCCACTCAGCACGCAAAATCTCAATTCGGCGAAAAGTTGGGAACGGAAATGTTAAAAGAACTGAGTGTCTTAACACTAGATTCTCTGGAAAACAGCGTGTAGGTGAAACAAAATCACCGTAACGCCTACAAAAAATATTTATAACCGAAATATTTCCAAGATATTCTTTTTACTTAAAATATAAACTAGCTAGGTTTAATCCCCGTAAGAGGACTAAAATGCTTCTAACAGATCTTTGATGACTTGCCAATCCTCACAAACCACAAAATCAAAGTATAAAGCAGTGGACATATTGAAGAAAATATATTTTTTTTTAATATAAAAAAAACATGTATTTACATATTCTATTTTTTTATTAGAAAATTTATAAAAAATTAAGAGGCCTGTCGTGGCGCAGAGGCACAAGAGTGCGACTGTAAAAGCGACAGGTTGCGGGTTTGATTCCCACTGCAGAAAATGAAAATATTAAATAATATTTATTATTTTCATTTCCTCGCTCTGGTAGGCAATTAGGTAAAGCGCGGCTTTGAGTTCCACGCAGCACCCAATTCCTCATTTAGGCGGAAAGTGGGAAATGGAAGTGTTAAAAAGAACAGAAATTATCTTTACACTGGGATCTCAGATTTCCTCTGCCTACCCTGCTATGTGCGGGATACAGCGTGAAGTTAGTTAAAAAAATTGAAGCGGGATTCAGGTCCACGCCTCTTGGAAACAGTCCAAACACTCGGACCGCTAACCCTTTCTTTCTTATCCAGGAACGTCGAAATTTTATACGCTTGTTACATCTTATTTTTGTAGTTAGCATCTTTTTAGAGATTTTTTTACAAATTGTTACTCAAAGATTATAAATAAAAACAGTTATTTGGCAAGAGAGAAAACAACATTTTAAGAAAACCTATAAAAAATTGAACATAGTGGGATTGGACTTTTTCCAGTAAAAATATTAAAAATATATTCATTCGGTTTTGTTAGAATGAACTTCTGGCTATAGAGAATGCAAATGTTGTGAACAAGCCTTAAGTGATATAGTAGTTCAAAGTTTATAAGAGCAATTACAGGAGAGGTTATAAAACGAAATTCACTGAATCTTAATTAGTTTTCGAACGCCATCATTTGAAACTCAATTTGAATTGAAGTTGAACCATTCGTGATATTAAAACGTATTACTTTAATGTAATTGTAGTTAAAGTGTTTTTAATTTTAAAAATATTTGGAATTAGCTGTTTTGCTTAGTTCTTTGCGCTAAAATATATCTGCTGTCAAGAAAATTGAGTTTGTTTTTTTTTAGCTTGACGCTGTAACTTGCACATATCAAGGTAAGCAGAGGGAACTAGAGAACCTAGTGTTAAGACACTCCGCTTTCTTTCATTTCCGTTCCCCACTTTCCGCCGAATTGAGGCATTGTATGCTAAGAAGCGTAACTTAACGACGCGCTTTGCCTTCTAGAAACGCAGAGTAAGGAAATGAAAATACTAAACATTATTTGATATTTTCATTTCGTGGAGTGGGATATAACCCACAACTTGTCGAGTTTACAGTAGCTTCCTTGTGCCTCTGCGCCACTACAGGCCTTAACGCAATCTTAATAACTGATAAATTGCAGGAAATACATACATTGAATTCCAGTAGTCGGCTCTTATTGTGTCAAATTCAGAGGGAGTGGTAAAAGAAAGTGACACTAGGTTACTCTCTGCCTATTACTCTCTCATTTTAAATACAAAAAAACACTTATATATGAGTTTGGTACTAAATATAGACACTAAGATATATACACTATATTCCTTAGAAGATCAAGATTACCAAATGTTAACTCACAACGTACTCGGGATAAACTATGAAAACCAATAAATATCTTGCTAATAGTCTCCATAGTGACGCTAACGTGGCGCACTTGGAACTAAACTGAAATACATTACCATTGAATGCTTAAACCTTGCTCTGAGAATGTTTATATGCTAAAATAAACATATATCCGGCTTGGATAATAAACTGCGGTGTTAACCACTATCAAATATTGATGAAAGTGACTATAATTAGACAGAAAGTGGGGAACGGAGTGTTTTATCACTGGATTCTGTCTGCCTATCAGTGGCAAGGTGTCTGTATAACTCGGTTCCCACCGGATTACCTTTTGTTAAAGATTTTAAATTATTGGCTAATTTATTGCCAGGAATAGGAATACCAAAAAAAATTAGACTGAAATATACATATAATGATGATGGTGATGATGATGGTACTAGTACATAGTCATCAGTGGCGAGGGGTAAAATTTTTAAAAAGATAATTTGGTAAATTTAGAAATGCCGGAATGTATTTAGGGAAATCGTTCCATATATTGAAGCCGGTAATTTTTAAAGAAGTCGGTATATTTAAGAAAGCTGATATATGATATAAAGGTATGTACTAGTATAGAATAAATTACGGAATGTGAAGAAATTCACAATTTGCGTATTAAAAAGGCACGCATTTTTGTGATTGATACATTAAAATAACTTGTTTTCTTGTACAACTGTAAAATAGCAACATCATGTTTTACGATATGAAACGTAGGCAGTCAGAAACAAACTAGTATGAAGACCCTTTGTTCACTGTTACCTCCCGAATTCAAGATATTGCGTGTTAAGTGGCAGAAGTCAATCCCGAGCTTGCTTATGAGAGTGGAAAATGAAAATAATTTAAATATAATAATTCCCCCAGTGGGAGTCGAATCCACAACCAATCGCGATTGCAGACAGACGTTATCCCAGTGTGCCATCATGGTCATTATAGGTATCAGTGGCGAAGCGTGCCTTACTTTTCGAAGTACAAGTATGAAATCTAAAAAGGTAAAAAATGGCTCGCCAGGAAAATGTGGAGTTCGAAAAAACAAAATCAAACAAAAAAAGGTCATCGCCAAAATTGGCTTCCCTAAATATACATCGGCTTCTTTAATTTAACGGCTTGCCTAACTAAAATTTTCATCCCTCGCCACTGGTAGGCACTTACTGTACACTGTACAGTTCCAAAGCTGTAGAAAGATAAAATAATAATAAATTTCTGTATTACTATCCAGAGAATTTTAGGTAACTAAGGTATCTAGATAATAGAACACCTTTATTTGATTACTTGCCTCACTCGTAAAAGGAAATTATTTTCTACGAAACGAGCAACAGGAGTTTACTCATACATTGTTTTAGGTGATTTGTTGACCAAATTACTGCTATTATATAAAATATAGGGAAAATACATACATACATAGCTTCATGCTGTATCCCGCATATAGCAGGGTAGACAGAGGGAACCTAGTGTTAAGACACTCCGTTACCCACTTTCCACCGAATTGAGGCATTGTGTGCTGAGTGGCGGAACTCAACGCCGCGCTTTAATACATTCCCTGGAATTATATTAGTTAAAAATACAATTTCGGTTATATTTACAGAAATCAAGAACTAGATCCTGTTTAAATTGTTTATTATTTGCGTTTGATGTGTTTACGCTAACCGGAAGCGATTTGCAATCTGTTGTTTAGATAATACTACAACGTTAAAATTTTGATTTAAACGCTCTTGAAGAGAGTTTAGCTGATAAAGGTTTGTTCATATGTTTAACCGACTTCAAAAAAGAAGGAGGTACGTAAGTTGAATTGTATTTTGTGTGTGTAACCGCATAGCTTTTTGTTTTTTTATTATTATTGTTCCACCGAATTTAGGCATTGCATGTTGAGTGGCGGAGACTCAGCCCAGCCGGGTGAGACCCACGATTCCTCGTGTGAGGCCCAGCTAGGCGATCAGCGACCAAGGTAGCAGCTCAGGGGATCAGATTTGATTTGATTTGATCAGATTGTGACTCTGCGCCACGATAGGTGTTTTGTTAGATGAACGAATTTTGATGATATTTTTTTTTATATTATGGCTTCTGATGTGGTTCCATTTAAATTTAATGAAGATTTTTGAGTTATTCGTAATAATGTCATTTGTAGTACATTTTATTTGAAGTCATTTTTTTATATTAGAATCTTAATAATTCAGTTTTATAAGACCAAATATATATTTTAACATGAATAAATTGTACTTTTTTCTTCATTTATTAAAACTTCACAAATCATATCCTGGGGATGAGAAAGAATATTTTAGACAAAAGGTAGGCAATCATATTGTATTGATGTAGATGAAAAGTTTCCATTAACTTTCAGTATTTATAATCCAAAACCGATTATCTGTAGATTAAAAGCTCTTTTTAATCAACTTCAAATATGACAAAGTTCTCTATTCGATAATTTTTTTTAACCTCACTCTGTATCCCACATATAATAGGGTAGGCAAAGGGAAACGGAGAACCTAGTGTTAAGGCACTCTATTCTCTTTTAACATTTCCATTCCCCACTTTCGGTTATGATTTTATGTGTGTAAAACAAACAAAAGTTGTTACACATATAAAAAATACAATCACAATTTTTTTATAAGATGAATCAAGTATAATGAAAGTGAAAACCGAAGTGTCTTGACACTACGTTCTCTCTCTACCCTGTTAGGTGGAATAAAGCGACAAGCACAAAAAATACGCTTATAACTGTAATTACGAAAAACTATTTATTTGAATAGTAAATATCATCCTTATAAGGAAAAGTAATCAGCAGTTTCATTATCTCGACAGCTTCCATCCATCACATCGCCGTAGAGATAACTTCTACTTGTTTATTATTGCACATAACGAGAAGTTAGGAGAAACGGGAATAATTAACTATTAGAATGAAAAAATAAATATACATATGATAATAAATAAAAGAAATGAGGAATGGGTAGTATATCTAAATTTTATTTATTTGAAAGTTTGTCTGTTTAAATATCAAAAGCAAAAAAATAATGTCCGCTTGTTTTCCCGTAGCAGGGTATACAGAGAGAATCTAGAGTTAAGTCACTCCGTGTTCCACTTTTATCTCGAATTCAAAAAATGGATTGGTAATAATTAAACTTGTATTAAAAAATACATATACTGATTCATAAGTTACAAAAGAGAATTATACGATGTAGTCAAATTCTTTACAATCAAAGAGATCTATGACCTATGATAAAGAAGCAAAACAAAACAACAAAACAGAGTGACATATCACTAAGTAGAGTTGTCTCTATGAATGATATATTTCTTAAAGGTTTACATACATACATACATACATAGCTTCACGCTGTATCGCGCATATAGCAGGGTAGGCAGAGGAAACGTAGTGTTAAGACACTCCGTTCCCCACGTTAAAGGTTGAAATCCCATTAAATGCGAAAAATGCATAATATTACGTAATGTAGAGAACATAAAAAAAAACAACACAAATTACTTTAAAAAAATATTTCATTCATGACAATAAAGTTCAATGGTTTATAACGTGTGGCAATAAATATATATCAACTGGAAAATAAAAGCGCGCCACTTAGCGGAAATTTTAAATGGAGGCTATCAACGTAATATAAACGTAAAGCTCAGATTTATTATTATGTAAAACTTATTGTTTGATAATTTATTATATTTAAGAGTCTAATTAAACTTCTATATCTATAGTGAATATACAGAGTGTTTTCACTCTCCGTCTTCACTTTCTGCCTAAGCTGAAACTTCGTGGATTATGCGAAACTCAAAAAATAGAGATAGTGAGCTTATAGAAATAAAAATACATAGTTTCAGTTTCAAATTCGAATATCCTTCAAAGGTATATTAACAAATATTATCACGCGAAGTACTCGTATATAAAGGATGTCCCAAAATTAACGCAAGATTTGACTTTGCCGCCATTTGCTATTATATTCATTATTCATTCGCTATTAAAAGACTAAAATGGCATTTTCTATTTAATTCAAATCTTGCGTTAATTTTGGGACACCCTATATTTAACTATAATTGTTAGGAAATGAATATTTTATCATATTACAACAAATGAACCTGCATACATATTGTTTTAAAATGTATATGCAGCATTATTAGAGATTATTCTTGAAGCAAATAAACAACTAAATAAATATATAACCAATGAAACACTTTGAAGTAAAAAAAATAAATAAATAACATAAAAATAGAATTTGCTGCTAAAGTTAAACTTAAAATGCTTTCCTCAATAATTGTATTCGATTTATCAACTTATTCACGCCTTGCACGAATATATTACCTATGTAACATATTTCACTTAAGACCTAAGACTAGTACATATATTGTATTCCTATTCATAGAAATCAAACACAGGCATTGTATACAATTGTCAATCATTGTTAACAAGCTTTGAACTGTACGGATTACATATTATTATTAGCCTTCTGTGTTTCCTAGCCGAAATTAATATAATATTAATTAATTTAATTCCGGACTAAATGTGTAATTACAAGGAAACTATGTAATATGTCATATTGGCATAATTAGGGAATAGTCCAAAATTTCGAAGAACTCTACAATTCCTTATAATTTCACCAAAAATGTTCGAAAATGGAGAATGATTTTTTTTGTAGCTTCACGCTGTATCCCACATATAACAGAACAGGCAGAGGGAATTAATCCGCCGAATTGAGACATTACGTGCTGAGTGGCGGAACTCAACGCCTCACTTTGCCTTGTTACCATAGCCAAGAAATAAAAATACTAAATATTATAACTATTTAATATTTTTATTTTACTGAAAAGGTAATCGAACCCATAACCTATCGCATTTACGCATAGCAGGGTAAGAGTTTGTTTGTTTGGGTTTGTGCCTCTGCGCCACGACAGGCGTCACTTTTTAGTTTTATATATAAAGTATAGGTGAAATTACTAGTCATAGAAAGTTCAAACTTGGCATGTCCTTCTTGGCATGGCTCCTTGATGAGTATAGGGGAGCACTAAACAAAAGGAAAATTAACATTTCTCGAAATCCCTACGCGAACGGGATATTAATTTTATTATATTATACTCGTATGCAAATGAAGCCGCCGAAGAAGCTGCCAAAGAAAAGTTAGCTAATTAATGAATCTACCTACCTAACTTCACGCTTTATCCCTAGCGGGTAGTCAGAGAGAACGGAGCGCCAAACGCCACGTGATCCCCGCATACCTCTTTCGCCTCGTCCAGTCATTAACCTCTTCATGCATGCCAATGAATTGAACGATTGGATTTTTTTTTATTTATCCACAAATATAATTTTGTAACTTGTTTTTGTCGTGTATAATGATATAGAGCAGTAAAAAGTCTAAAATGATCTTCAGAACTTAAAGTAAGTATAGTAGTATCTTGAAACTTTTGGAAAATACTTTTTGAGAGTTACAAAAGTAAGGCTTGAACAAAGAAACTTCTGTCTCGTATCTCGTATAGGGCTGACTTTCAAAGTTTTTAAGTCTCTTGCCAATACTATGCGAAGCTTTTAAAATATCAACGACTGTATACCTTTTGCCTAAATGCTTTTTTTTTTTTTTTTTTTTTTTTTTTTTTTTATGGATAACGGATGGCAAATGAGCAGAAGGACCACCTGATGGTGCGGATACCTTCGCTCATGAACATCTACAACACCAGAGAGGGTTGTAGAGATGCGTTGCCAACCTAGAGGATACAGATGGAAGAGGAGGACAATGTAGTATTCCGTTTTCTGAACCACCACATTTTGGGAAAGGATGTGGGTGGAATGGGAAAACTCCAGCTTACATGCCATCGAACTGAACACATCATAAGATATTTAAATGTTACTTAGAAAAATATTTTAATTTAAAATATATTAGCTTTTTTTAATTACCGATGTCAAAAAAAGAGGAGCTTCTCTATTTTACTGTTTTTTCTATGTGTGGAACCGCATAACTTTTTACTAGGTGAACAAATTTTGATGATTCTTATTTTGCTTATATATGAGATAGCTAGTGATTTTATGTGGTCCTATTCAAATTTTGTTAAGATCTGACGAGTAGTTCTTGAGTTATTCGTGGAAATTTTACGTTTTTGTGCGTTTAATTAGAAAACGATTTTATTTTCTTGTTAAATATTTTATTTTAGTTGTTAAATTAATCTTCACTTATAATAATTTGCGAGGCGGCGTTCGGTTCCGTCACTCAAATACTAAGCTAATACAATACAATAAAAAAACCATAAGAACGGAATGTCTTTTTTTATTATTCTGATTTCTATGGACATATTATCCGCACCTTTTGTCTTCTCTATATTTTTATATATTACTTAACTTAACTTAGGAAATAAGATAATAATATCTATAACGCCTGTCGTGGCGCAGAGGCACAAGCGTGCGACTGTAAACGCGACAGGTTGTGGGTTCGATTCCTACTCCAGGAAATGTTAAATTTAGTATTTTCATTTCTTGGGTTTGGTAACAAGGCAAAGCGTGACGTTGAATTCCGCCACTCAACACGCAATGCCTCAATTCGGCGGAAAGTGGGGAACGGAATTGTTGAAAGAGAATGGAGTGTCTTAACACTAGGTTCTCTGGTTCTCTCTGCCTTCCCTGATATATGCGGGATACAACGTGAAGATAAAAAAAAAATCTATAGGTAAGTAGTTCCAATGTAAGGGGATTACGAAGTCAATTCATTCTACCTACCCTACTGTATATATACACATATGTATGTAAACAAACAATTTAAATAATTAGAGAAGTTTACCGCATGAATTATATTTTTAATTTGCTTTTATAATAAAAAGCTTAGTAAAGCCAGACTATTAAGAAGATAAATGAAACTGAATTATGAATATGAATGTCATTCACACGTGACTAGCATTGAATTTTTCATATAAAAAACTGCTATAACTCAAGTAAAGTTTTGAACTAGTTTTATAACTTCTCTGATATTATAACGTATAGTTTTTGGTATGAAATACCTCCATTGGCGAAATGATATCGATTTACTTAGAAAGGGGTAGTGGGATCTATTCCTTTGGGATACAAGTTACTTTTTTTTTTTTTTTTTTTAATTGATAACGGACGGCAAACGAGCAGAAGTACCACCTGATGGTAAGTGGTTACCTTCGCCCATAGACATCTACAACACCAGAGATGTTGTAGATGCGTTGCCAACCTAGGGGATACTGATGGAAGGGGGGACAATGTAGTAGTCCACTATCAGAACCACCACATTTTGGGGAAAGGATGGGTGGGAAAGGGGAAAATCTGGCTTACATGCCATCAAACCGGAACACATCATTAGATATTTGGTGGTTCGTCTTTGACATGATAGTGGTCGCGAGCCACTCGGAGGACGAACCTCCTACCACCTAACGAATGAGGACATTTATAAATACTTATTATATATATTATATAATTCAATACAATATTTAGTCAATCAATTAGTTTAATTGGACCACTAGTTTCTAAACTATACCCATATATATATTTATATATATATATATATATATATATATATATATATATATATATATAATATATATATATATATATATAAATATACTATAATAATAATATATATATATACTCTCATAATATATATATATATATATATATATAACCATATGCAAAAACTCAACACGCAATGTTTTTAAATTGCGGCGGCGGCAAATGGAGTGTTTAGACACTAGGTTCGCTCTGAATACCATGTTATGTGGGATAAAATATAAAGCTGCTTTATATTAAATTCGAAATAAAAATAAAAAAGATATTTAATTTATTAAATAAATAAATAAATAAATAAATTTTAAAAGATTTTTCACAGGGATATTATTTATGAATATTAAAACATATTAGTAAATTTTATTATAACAAACGCCTGTCGTGGTACAGAGGAACAAGCGTGCGACTGTAAATGCGACAGGTCGTGGGTTCAATTCACACCAGGAAATGGAATTTATCATTTCCTGGGTTTGGTAACAAGGCAAAGCGCGGCGTTGTGTTCCGCCACTCAGCACGCAATGCCTCAATTCGGCGGAAAGTGGGGAACGGAGTGTCTTAAGCTATAATAATATATTTTTGAACTAGTCATATCGAACATTTTTAAAAAATATAGGTCACAGGTATACAGCAATACTATAAAATATATCTACTAAATACAAAATAATCACGAAAGTAAAATAGACTACGTTTTCCTTTTCCCTCTACAATACCCTTTCAATGACTAGGTCAATAGTTCAATGACCTCAGCTAGTATATGACGAGAAAGACAATGGAAGACATGAAGGAGGTCTGGGGCCGAGTACTTAGCACTCAGTCCTCAGCACTATAACGCGGTAGTTAGAACCATAGCTTTTAGATGAACAGCAAAAACTAGGAAAAGTGATATTTTTATAAGAACGAAGTATATACCAACGTTTTATTTAAAATTGTAAGTATTTATTTATTATTAATATTATATAATAATAAGTTATGGGTTCGATTCCCACTTCAGGAAATGTTAAAGTTTAATATTTTAATTTCCTGGGTTTGCTAACAAGGGAAAACGCGGCGTTGAGTTCCACCACTCAGCACGCAATGCCTCAATTCGGCGGAAAGTGGGGAACGGAGTGTCTTTACACGTCGGTTCTCAGGTTCCTTCTGCCTACCCTGCTATATGGGATACAGCGTGAAGCTAAAAAAGTATTTGTTATTTCTTTTTGGTATTTACTTTTTTTATATACTTTACTAAACAATATTAAATATATATGAAATATATGGCCCTAAGACACGGCGCGGTTTTGAGTTTCGTCACTAACACGCGATATTTTGAATTCGGTGAATGTAGTGTCTTGACACTAGGTTATTTCTGAATAGTAATAGTAATAGCCAGTCACATAGCTGTTTTATATGAGGCTATTGACTGACCCAAAACATGATCGTTATTAAATTGATCTCTAATTGAATAGATCGTCGTTAAGTTGATCTCTACTTGGGGATTTAAAAATGTATTTAAATCATTTTTATTTCCCCGCTGTAGTAAGACATAGCACATTAGAAGCACATTTAAAAAAAATCATTAAAATTAATTTGCCCAATAAAAAGTTCTGCAGCTGTATTTTTATGTAACACCCAAAAAAGACAGTCAAATAAATAACTTCTTCCTTGTCTTTTAAATCGATTAAAAGTCTTCGAAATCTTCTAGTTAGGTAATTTAATAATATTCATAACGACGCACGGAGAGATTTAAAAGGAAATTAAAAAAAATAAGTGAAATATCACATACATACTAAGCTTTATGCCGTGTCCCGCATATAGCAGGGTAGGCAGAGGAAACCTAGTGTTAAGACACTCTATTCCCCACTTTTCTCCGAATTGTGACAATGCGTGCTGATAGTTTATTACATATCTTTTTTTTATTATCATATGTCATTTATCATATAAGCTATTTAGTACTAATAAATATTTATTGAATCTGCATGATTTTTGCGCAGCGGTAATATTTATTATCACGTATTAACTATTGATTTAATGTTCTTTTGATATTTACGATAAGTTTGTTTATTTACTAAATATTAGAGATATCATGTTAGTGTAATAATAATATTATTTTCTATTATAATAAATATTCGAAAATACAAAACATGCGTGTGACAAGAAAAAAGTGGGGAAACGGAGTGTCTTAACACTAGGTTCTCGAGTTCCCTCTGCCTGGGTAGGCAGCAGGGTAATATAGCAGGGTTGCTATATGCTAGATACAGCGTGAATCTAAAAAAAAATATACCTAATCATTAAATTACCATATATATATTTTTTTAGCCTCACACTGTATCCCACTTGAGTGTTAAGACACTCCGTACTCTATTCGGAGCTCTTCAAGAAGTGGGCATGGAAATACACGACACGCAATGCCTTGTTACCAAACCCAGGAAATGAAAATCCTAAACTTTAAACATTACCTGGAGTTTGAATCGAACCCACAACCTGTTGTGTTACAGTCGCACGTTTGTGCCTCTGCGCCATGACAGGCGTATAAATATAATAAGTCATATTTGAATAAAACATGAATAATATTTTATTAATATACTCCGAATCATCTATCTGTGAAGATATTCTTAAAACCCACCAATTTACATTTTAGAGGCAATTTGCATTTGCTCTTTAAATCTGATTTGCATTTCATTTCGTCTTCAGAATTTCAAGGTTCTTGAATCCTTGAGACTTCTTAATGATAAGCTGGTAAGTATGTTGTGGAACATTGTCTAGTATTACGGTGAGTGTGGGTTCGGTATTCATAAATAAGTAATTAAAAATAATGGTTCTATATATGTAATATAGTTTTACCAGATTTTATAGAGAATGTGGAGAAAATCTAAGACTTTTCTTTTCCCGTTGTCTGTTAAGTAGCGTAACTTAATTGCGCACGTAAAAAAATATTTTTTGTGAGTATCGATTCTGTAATTATTGTGTAATGTGACGGAACGTATTCTTTTGTATGACGGAACTCAACGCTGCGATCTATTTAGCTAAGCATAGAAATAAAAATAATTTTAATATAGTCCTTTCCTCAAGTGAGAATCGAACCCAAAACTGATCACGTCTACAGTCAGGATGTCTGCGCCACAATAGCTTTACACAACTAAATATACTCAATTATTCAACAATTCATCAAATTCCATTTCGTTCTTGTATTGATGTTTATAAAATAAACAAGATTGGGAAAGGAGCATTCGACAAGTACTAAGAGTATTTATATTTATGGGATTAAAAAAGTGTGAGCTATATTTTCTTCTTTACTTATTACCGAAAATTAATTATAATCATACCTGTGGCGAAAAAGGCGAAAGAGGCGAAAGAGGTATGTACGGACCGTAGCGTTTGGCGCTCCGTTCTTTCTGACTACCCCGGTAGGGATAATGCGTGAAGTTAGGTAGGTAGGGAGATTATAAGCAGCTTCGCGTTTATCGCGCATAGCAGACTAGTCAGAGGGAATTTAGTGTTTAGACACTCCGTTCGTCTCTCTCCGAGCGAATTTGAGACATTGCGTGTTAAGAGGAACTCAACGCCGCGCATGATTTTACTAGACGGGACAATGAAAATAATTTAAATATGCAAGAATCGGGCGGAAAATGCAGGACAGAGTGTCTTACATACATACATAGCTTCAATCTGTATCCCGCATAAAGCAGGGTAGGCAGAGGGAACCTACTGTTCGTTCCCCACTTTCCGCCGAATTGAGGCATTGCGTGCTGAGTGGAGTTTCCTTGAGTGGAAATCGAACCCAAAACCAGTCGCACTTACAGTCGCAAGTATTTATATATATTTATATATAAAGCTTTTGTTTAATACAAATTTTCCTCGAATGGGAATTGAACCTAGGACTATTACAATATATTCAAACTAATAAATGTAATCTTGTAATGTTAAAATTGAATTTTGTAATATTAAATACTAACTTTTACCCGTGGGTTGGATCGCGTGGTTAATGGCAGTTCATACTATATACTGTAGTGTATATAGATGATGATGATGTCCTCCCAGACGTATCCGGTCGACGGCGACACACTGATTTGCCAGTGTCATCTGCGCGGAATATGTTATAGTACGTAAGTGTGTGCGCATACACAGACGCATTCTCGTCCGCTCGTTCCTTATTCCAATGGAACGGAGTACCGCTACGATCAGAGTGAACGATTGGATGCAGTGTCTGGCCGGGATGGTAACCGCACGCGCCCTATCAATGCCCCAGCCATCCATCTTGCCTTGCTGGTTCTCGCCAACCCGCCAGACCGTTTTGCACTATCTGCGTTGGGCTGCCATCCTCACACGTCGAACCAGACTTTCAGCGCAGGAGGTAGAACCGCTTAGCTGGACTTCGCATTTTTTTTTATCACTTTATTAACTAAATCTTGATGTGTTTTATTTGTATGGATTTCTTCTCGTTCGTTTTCTATATATTTGGTTTTGTATTTCACTGAAATTTTTAAGATTAAGTGTATAGTGCGTATATGCCTTAATTTAAAGGCATTGAATTAAGTACATGTTCAAATAGTTTGTCAAATCATTATGTCTGCCAGAAGACATTTTTTTATTTATTTTTTTTATAAAATTCTATGTCCTTTTAAATCTCTCTAAATATATGTATACAAAGATTCATGATAATCGCTTTAGTAGTTGTGGCCTGAAAGCGTAACAAACAAACTTACATTCACTATTATAATATTAGTAGAGATTTGGTATTTTATTTTCAATTTCCTAAACACTCAACGTTCACTATAGTTAGTTTAAGTTTATTTGACGTAAGTGCTTTGACGTCATGTAGCACGCAACATTTTAATTTATTATACTCGGTTAATCGTAGAACAAAAACAGTTTAGCGTCTAAATACCACATGCCCGCGTAGCGATGAATGCTACCATAATAGCTCCACTTTTATTTAATAAGCCATAAAATAAGCCAATTTTTGGCTTTTTTTTCAAACTTCATGCTGTAACCTGCATATAGCAGGGTAGGCAGAGGGAACCAGAGAACTTGGTGTTAAGACACTCCATTCTCTTTCAACAATTCCGTTCCCCACTTTCCGTCGAATTGAGGCATTGCGTGTTGAGTGGCGGAACTCAACGCTGCGCTTTGACTTTTTATTATTATTTTTTGGCTTTTTATTAAGCCAAAATATAAATGGCGAAGTGGGAAAGCGTTTTATTGTAAACGCAATTGGTTGCGGGTTCGATTCTCTGTCTCGATTGATTCAGAGGAATGTTAAGTCCCGTCACTCAACATGTATGTATATAATGTTTCGAAATCGGCCGGACAATGGAGAACGGAGTGACTTGACACTAGGTTCGGGAAATAGCGTGATTTTGCTCTTCTAAGATTAATACTAGAAGGCGTGTCGCGGCGCAGAGGTGCAAAGCGTGCGATTTCAAAGTGACAAGTTGTGTTAAGACACTCTGTTCTCTTTTAACATTTCCGTTCCTCACTTTCCGTCGAATTGAGGCATTGCGTGTTGAGTGGCGGAACCCAACGCCGCGCTTTACTCTGTTACCACAGTGAAAAAAAATACGAAACATTATTTAATATTTTCATTCCCTGAAGTGGTAACTGAACCCACAACCTATCCCATTGAAGTCGCACGCTTGTGCCTCTGCGCCACAACTTGCCTATTAATATGTAAAATAAAAATACATATGTTATCAAATCGACTTATCAACTTATTCACGCCTGGTACGAAAATTACGTAAGAAAGCTATAGTACGCACCAAATCTATTAATAAACGAACTGAACTTGTACAAAGTCAAGTGGCTGCATCTATATTAATGGATGTAGCTCTTGTTTATTATGATTTATTGTATGCAAGAGTACACAAACATTAACGCTATTTACAAAGCATTCAATTATGGTTTCTGTATACGGTATATATATAAAGTATTTGTTATTGAAAAGCTAGTTAGCTAGCTAGCTGTGTCCCGCATTTCGTTTGAGTGGGCAAGAAAAACATCTTCACGCTTTATTCCACATAGCATGGTAGTCGGTAAGAACCTAGCGTTAGAACAACCCGTTCACTGCTTTCCGCCCAAAGTCAAGACACTGTGTTTCTGTTCTCAGGAAAATTTCTTTCCGAGCCGGTGTTAGCTTTCTGTAGGACTGGCAATACAATGGCAATTTTTTATGTTAATTAACGATTCACAAGAGCTTGTTATAGCCTACCTATATAAAGAATTTTAGATTTTGAATTTATGATAAGACAGTTACTTATACTAGGCTCTTAATTTCATTGTATCTTTTTTATTTTTAAAAGAATATATAAAATATGCTTAGGATATATTTTTATAATAACACTTTAATGTACACCAAAAAGTATTTGTAACAAAAGTAAAGAACCATAACATGTACAAAAGGCGACCTTATGGCTGAAATAGCGATCTCTTCCAGGCATAGAAAATAGAAAATTAGGATTGGGATAGGATAGTGTGTGAAAAAATAAGGAAATAATAGCAATTTTAAAAATGCAAACATACATATATACATACATAGAATAATATAAACTAAACAGAAAGAGTATATGTATATGCGTAATGGCATAAGGATCAAGATCTTAAAGCGTCAAGAAATGATTCTTTAAGCGACGCTTAAAGGTTAAAAGTTTTTTAGTGTCTTAAATAAGTTTCAATATTTATATATATATATTTATATATATATATTTATATATATATATATATATATATATGTTTTTTTCATAATAAAGAACTAAGCGCTTATTTTATGCCTGAATAAGTTGACAAACCGACAATTAATATTTGTTAGAATTTAAGGTTTCTCTGCAAATTTTGTTTTTATGTCATTAAATAATTGGATGAACAAGTTGATAGAATTGTTTCTCTTTTTATTATAATTTTCTATTTTTTATTTTTATACAAATTGAAATATGACGACTGGTAGAAATATATTTATATAAATACGGAAAATGTATATTATATACGCTTTAGTATACGTAAGGTTAAACTCAACTAATATGCGCATTAAAACGTGCCCCGTTAATGAAGATTAACTCTAATGATCTTGATACGTAATCCCTTCAATTGATTAGCTAAAATTAGCCATCAGTCAATATGGACTGTTGCTTAGAAAATCCATGTTTTGTAATTGTTACAGTGTAACATATTGTTCTTACGCTTGCGTTACTGAGTGACTGACAGACAACGTACAGGAGAAACTACTGGCCATAGAAGGCTGAAATTTGGCATATAGGCTCTTTGGGGAGTAAAGAAGAGCATTAAGAGAAAGATTATTGTTTGTTCTTTCGATTTTTTTTACAAAAATGGAAAAGGATGGGGTTTTAGAATTTTTAGTCCAAGCAAAAGAAGTCGCCGTATACAGCTAATATAAACATATATACATACATAGCTTCACGCTGTATCTCGCATATAGCAGGGTAGGTAGAGGGAACCTAGTGTTAAGACACTCCGTTCCCCATTTACCGCCGTATTGAGGCATTGCGTGCTGTGTGGCGGAACTCAACGGCATTATATACAATTACTTAAAATTGATAAAAAGGGTTTGACTTGAGATAAAGTTTTTTATATATGAACAGCACAGATATATTTTAGCTTCAGCTTCGGTCTTTCCCGCATATAACATGGCAGGCTAAGATAATCTTATATTAAGACACTCTTTTCTCCGCTTCCCATTCCAATTTGCCACGAGTAACTGCATTCATCAATTATTGCCATTTTTCTTATTTTTTCTATAATTAAAAAAAAGACATGGAATACAAAATTGTAGAATTCAAATAAGTCAAAATCTATAAAATAAATATAATTTAATTTGATTCAAACCCTTTTTCATGGTAAATCAATTTCACTTACCAATACTTTATGTTAACCTTTCCCTACTAATATTTTATATATAAATCCCTCAACAAAAATCTTTCCATTTTCCGGAAACAAAATAAAAAGACGCTACTAATATTTAAAAATCATACAGCTCTGATAACGGCGAAATATGAATAATTTATTAACAATATCTTATGTTCTCACGACTCCCTCATCACGTATGTTCGTTGGCAACAGTCCATAAATAACGTTTCGTCTGCCAGATCACTGACGGCTGGATGGAGCTTCAATTACACACGAGAAGAAATTTGGAGAAAAATGGCCTAACTGTAAATGACTTTTTGAAAATATTTAAAAAAAAAATATTTGAAAATATAAATGTTTTGTATATTAATTTCCTGGGATTGGTAACAAGGCAAAGCTCGGCATTGAGTTCCGCCAAGCAGCCAGTAAAACCTCAATTCGGTGGGAAGTGGGGACGGAGTGTCTTAACACTATGTTCTCAGCTTCCTACTGCCTGCTATAAGCGGGATACAGCGTGAAGGTAAAAATAATAAAAATGTCAAAACATTTATATTTCATAATAAAAAATATTTTGTATTTATACTAAATGATATCCAAAATTTCGTCTTCCTGGAACTTATTATCCTTGCAATACCAATTTGCTTTCTACCGTAGTTTTGATTAAAATTCCCGTAGCAATTTTAAGATATCCTCTTTTAGTGCTCTCCTATAGTCCCCAGTAGTTTTTTCTGTGTGTTGTCTATCAATGACATAATAGATAACAGAAGAGTTATATATATCTATATATAAATACGCGAAGGAAAAATTTTGGATCTCTTTTTACGAAAATTACGCAGACAGAGGAGCATACAACTGCACACTTCTAGTTTATATAGCGAAGGAGTGCACAAAGATTGAATGAAGAAAAAATTTCTAAAAATAATGCATAAAAATAAATAAAATGAATTAAATCAAGCACTACCATGATTTGACATCCACGTTTATATAAAGTGACATATACGTCACTACGCAATGCGTTATTAACCCATTTACGGGGACAATAGTATAGATAAATAGATAAGAAGTTGTCAAAATAGCTTCAAATTATTATTTCACATTTAAAGATTTTTTATACTTAATGATTTTTTTTTTATGTAGAGTCAAAATATATGAATTTAAACACAGTAAAAGTTATATAAAATAATACATTTAGAAGAACCTAAATATCTCAACCATAAAGGTGAAAGATGTCAAAAATTAAAAATATTAATTTGTACTTAGGTCACTTCTGTTATGACCAAGTTCCTTATCTGCTTAGGCAACTCTATTATAGTTTGATTTATTTCAAAATCTTATTGATACAAAGTAATATTGTATTATATTTGACGCCTTAATAAAATATTCAGGGTTCAGACATACGAGCATGTTTCATTTGTTATAATACATACTAGACTTCCATTCTTGGAAATAAAGGGTAGAAATTTTAATAAATTTTGTTATTTTGGCAAAAAATATGTATCCAATATAATGAAAATTGGTTACCTTGAGATATTTTAGTTTGAAGAGAAATTATTAGACTCGCAATTTTTCTTGGTTTGTTTCATCATATCTCTATCAAAAAGCTATTTTAATCCAATCAATCGCGTAAATTTGGTGTTGGAAAATATGTTTTAGAAACACAACGATTCGAATACTTAATAATAATCTGTTCTTACAAGCAGAGAGAGACCTCGGTTGACCTTCGAGAACACAGTATCAATGATACTGGAGGAAGGTCATGTATAAAGCACGAGGAGTCCCCGGAGGGCATGCATGAAGAGGTTAATGACTGTGGATGACATGAAAGAGGTATGCAGGGACCGTAGCGTTTGGCGCTCCATTCTCTCTGACTACCCCGCTAGAGATAAAGCGTGAAGTTAGGTAAGTAACAGTGAGTCACTTTTAGTTTTTTTCCAAATGTACAAATCCCAAAAGCAAAAGATCTTAACTCTGCATCTAATTATATAAGAAAAACTAATCACCATATTTAAAAATATACCGCCCGAAGTATTTTGTCGTGCCTACGCATAATTGAAACCTTTCTCTTACTAAAGTTAGACATATCTTAGACATCCTCATTATTACAAACGAAAAAATAATTTGTTTTTTTGCAATTTTACGTGTAAACCGTTCCTCGTGAAGTTTTGTACATATGTTTGTATGGCTATAGTCGATAGTGTAGGAAGGGTATAGTAATAACTCTTTAAAAAAGGTCCTATTGACATAGGACCTGTTTTTTCAATTTGTTACTTAGTAATCTGTAAAAACTGAACCACATTTTAAGTTTTATATATATATATATATATATATATATATATATATATATATATATATATATATATATATATATATAATTTTAATTTTTTTAAATAATTATATTATCACCATATTATGACATCATATTACGTCTCTATCACTCTAACTCTATTACAACCTTATAAAGGTTTTATTTATTTAGGTCCCAGTTATTAACTCAATTAACTCTTTACACTCCAACTAAAGAACTGAACTGAACTGAATTTGATTATTTATATAAAAAAAATATTACAGTTATATCTACAAATATCATCTCTATAATAAAGCTTAAAGCTAAAACGTAAACAATGCCTACATTTTATGTTAAATCTAACAACATACATAATGCCTTTTGTACCTGACAATAACCTGACAGATATTAAAACCACGCTAGGAAGGCCCCTGAATTCATATAACACGTGGATTTCAGATATCTTCTGATATGAATTTCAGCATGGTTCGTTGCAGAAACTGTCGATATTGCAAATATTACAGATTTATAGTTTCACGCTGTATCCCGCACATATAGGGTAGGTAGAGGGAACAGAGAACCTAGTGAGACACTCCGTTCTCTTTTAACATTTCCGTTCATTTCACCATACTACTTCCCGCTTCCCGCCATATTGCTCAATACAGCGGGAAGTGAGATTGGGGTGGTTGTTGCGTGCTGAGTAGCGGAACGTTTTATGGAGTGGGAATCAAGCCCACAGCCTGTCGCGTTTACAGTTGCACACTTGAGCCTCTGCGCCACGATAGACCTCACAGATTTATAGCATATAAAAATATTTTAAAAATATGAAAAGTGCAAATTTTGACAAAATTAGTTTAACAGCTTCATGGCACAAAAATATTGTGTTATGGAATTCGGACACGTGTGCAATTTTTTAAGTAATTTAAACCAGAAGTGGAATAATATAGTATAACGAAAAAAGAATTTCCTAACAAAAATTTATATATAATAAAAACTCAAAAAAAAAGGATATTATTATATTTCAATCATAAATTGAAAAGAGGAAATTCTTTTAATTTGAAATGGAGTGTCTTAACATTAGGTTCTCAGGTCTTACTACCCTGCTATCCGCTGGACACATCGTGAAGCTTAAAAAAATCATTTATTTTACGTTTCGATATTAAAGAAAAAAGAAAAATAATTTAGAGAGAGACAAAAAAATAAGAAACAGTGACACGTCACTAGACACTTGCAAAATAGACATGTATAATCCGTTAAGTTAATTACGGGTAAATTCAAAGTATTTAATTATGGTGCGATATTTTATAGGAACTTTCATTACTTTGTCAATATATATAAATTAGCCACATTCTTCGAAGTTTTACGTGTAATTACTCTGGAAGGAAATTAATTTAAATTGAATGCTTGCTATATAATTAGAAATGTTATGTTATGTGTAGTAATTTGCTTGACAATTATAACCATAAAAAAATGAAAATGTATAAAATAGAGACCAAAACTCAAAATCAGTGTAAGTGGCTTTTTTATGAAAAAAAAGCTGTCTTCCTCTCTCTCTTTTCTTCCCCATTGGTTTTATATTTCCGTTTGCCAATTTACGACTACATTTGAGACATAGCATGTTAAATGCTAAATCTTAAAACCATGTTTTGTGTAACCAGAGCGGAAAAATAAAAATAACTTAAACATAACCATTTTCCCGAGTATGAATCGAACCCAAAACTAATCTCGATTACAACCAGCCATACATACATACATACATAGTTTCACGCTGTATCCCGCATTTATAGCAGGTTAGGCAGAAGGAACCTAGTGTTAAGATACTCCGTTCCCTACTTCCGCTGAATTGAGGCATTGCGTGCTGAGTGGCGGAACTCAACGCTGTGCTTTGTCTCGTTACCAAACCCAGGAAATGAAAAATTCCATTTCCTGGAATGGGAATCGAACCCACAACCTGTCGCGTTTACATTTACACGCTTGTGCCTAGGCGTTTTAAAATAATTAATTATTTTAATCTAATAATATAATGTCGTAATAACATTAGCTTTAAAAACTTTAAGTCTAAGAATCACAAAATGAGCCAAGTCCTTACATTATACCAAAGTTTGTCAATTTCAGATAAGCTTATTTTTAAGTTTAATCCACCTTTGATTAAGTTTATATCCGGGAAAGTATCAAAGGAAATTGGGGCTAATATGATTTATTACTATATTTATGCATAAGTAGGCGAAGGACGTATAAATTTGATATTTTGATTTGTAAAGCTTATCTATATATAAATTTTGTTTGGTGGTAGGAGGTTCGTCCTCCGTCTGGCCCGCGACCACTGTCATGTCAAAGACGAACCGCCAAATATCTTATGATGTGTTCCGGTTCGATGGCATGTAAGCCAGGTTTTCCCCTTTCCTACCCACCTTTTCCCCAAAATGTGGTGGTTCCGATAGCGGACTACTACATTGTCCTCCCCTTCCATCTGTATCCTATAGGTTGGCAACGCATCTACAACATCTCTGGTTTTGTAGTTGTCCATGGGCGAAGGTAACCACTTACCATCAGGTGGTCCTTCTGCTCGTTTGCTATCCGTTATCCATAAAAAAAAAAATAAAAAATACGTGAAGCAAAAATTTTGTACCCAATTTTACGTAAATTACGCGAACGAAGGAGCATGAAATTTGGCACACTTATAGATGATATAGAGAAAGAGTGGAGAATGCTAATATTTTTATTAAAATAATGCATAAAAAGTATATTAAATTAACAAAATAAATGTTACACACTACTTTGGGTTGACATCCATATTGATATAAAGTGACATATTCATTGCTAAAGACAACGCGTTGTTAACGCGTCAACGGGGACACTAGTTTAGATTATTACATGATGCTCGTAAAAGTTATACCATCTTCTACCAAGTAAATAATCATTTGTTTGATAACTTTACACTTTATATACCGCTTTCCGTATTTAGTGGCGGAATTAAGCGCCGCGCCTTGACGTGCCAGAGAGAAAAAATTAAATATTCCTCCATTCCCCCTATTAGGGATAGAACCTAGAATCAATTGTGCTTACAGTTAGACAGATGCTGTTCCGATGCACCACGATGGCATATCATATCATTTCACATAATTTCCCAAAATAAAAATCTATATAAACTATGCCTGTCGTGGCGCAGAGGCACAAGCGTGCGACTGTAAACGCGACAGGTTGAGGGTTCGATTCACACTCCAGGAAATATAAAATTTAGTATTTTCATTTCTTGGGTTTGGTAACAAGGCAAACCGCGGCGTTGAGTTTCGCCACTCAGCGCGCAATGCCTCAAAATCCAGCGGCAACTTAGGAACTGAAAGTGAACGGAGTGTCTTAACACTGGGTTCTCTGGTTCCCTCTGCCTATCCTGCTATATGCGTGTTACAGCGTGAAGTTAAAAATATAAACTATTAATAATTTATTTTAACCTTATATTTTATTTGCTAATACATTCGCTAATTGAAAGACCCAAAGATAAATCAATAGAGGCCACACATCTATCTCAGGGAAAACGAAAACGGTGTGTACTGTGACAGTATGTACGTACTAGGATACTATTTGCTGATGTTAATTGGGATCTCAACATACGAGTACATCGTTATGTAAACTTTTTTGTTTTTACGTTTCTAAATATTTATTTTCACATATGAAGAAAATATCTATCGTGTTTCGTATATTGAGTACGAATAACCTAAAAGTTAGTAATTCTATATTTTTTTTACATTTTGTTATAGAATACATTTAATTCAATAGATTTACATATAATAATCGATGCTAATGGCTAGATAGCGCAAACTAATGCTGTCCTTTGCCTTTTAAACATGGTAATATTTTTAAATAAAATAATTAAGAATTTAATCAAAAGATAAAACCTTTAAACCATAAAATTCTTACGAATAACTCAAAAAATACTTATCAGATCTTAACCAAATATAGAGTTAACATCAAAAGCACAAGCTATCGAACACAGAAATGATTATCAAAATTGGGGGTACCCAACAACATAAAAAAGTCAATAAAATTAAGAACCTCTTTCTTCTTTGAAGTCGGTTAAAAACGAGATTCTATAGTCATTACTTTTTATTTCTTTTTGACAATTCTTTATATATATTATATATTTTTAACTAATTCTGTTACAAAATAAGCTCTAAGCATAATAAAAAATTTAAGTGATTTATTTTTAAATTAAAATTCCTGCTGTTTCAAACACTTTTAAACGAAAAAAAACTTCTTGTGATTATTGAAAATCAAAAAGAAAAATAAAATTAACTTCTTTGCTCAATTTTATATTTGTAGAGAAATATTTCAAAACACCTTCCTTGTAATGGACTTTCACTAATTGGCTGAAGAAAGCTTTGAAGTAAACCCTTAATGGGAGAAAAGCGTCAAAGAAAAAGTTTATTACGGACCTTTTTCGGATCTATGGATTAATTGCTCACTGGCGTTGACGACCAATATTTTGCTTAGGCTTTTCGCAATATAATATAATAACCGATTTTAGTATTAATATAATAAAAAATATAATAAAATAACATGCAATGCCTCAATTCGGCGTAAAGTGGGAAACGAAGTGTCTTAACACTAGGTTCCCTCTACCTACCCTGCTATATGCGGGATACAGCGTGAAGCTATGGAATTACCTGTCGTGGCGCAGAGGCACAAGCGTGGGACTGTAAACGTGACAAGTTGTGGGTTCGAGCATTTTCATTTCTTGGGTTTGGTAACAAGGCAAAGCGCGGCGTTGAGTTCCGCTACTCAACACGCAATACCTCAATTCGGCGGAAAGTGGGGAACGGAATTGTTGAAAGAGAATGGAGTGTCTTAACAATAGGTTCTCTGGTTCCCTCTGCCTACCCTGCTATATGCGGGTTACAGCGTGAAGTTAAAAAAAATATTAATATAATATTATTATTATTGAAAATCTTAGTATATTATGTAGCTTCACACTGTTTTCTTCACAATAGAGACAACATGCTTTGCTTGATACTCAGTTGCATGCTCGCGGAACTGTACGCCGCGTTTGGTTTTACCAAAGCAGTCAAATGAAAATAATTTAGATATTCTACTGAGTGGGAATTGAACCCTGAACACATCATGTTTATAGTCAAATGCCACTAAGCCACGATAGCCACGATGGGACCTGATGGAAATGTAAAATATATACGAGATAATACATAATATAATACTTATACCTATATAGTATATAATTAGTATGTAATATTTTCATTTCCTGGGCTTAGTAACAAGGCAAAGCGCGGCGTTGAGTTCCGCCATTCAGCACGCAATGTCTCAATTCAGCGGAAAGTTGGAAACGGAGTGTCTTAACACTAGGTTCTCAGGTTCCTTCTGCCTACCCTGCTATATGCGGGATATAGCGTGAAACTAAAAAAAAAATGTATGTATATATGAAAAAACTTGAATAAAGTAAATGTAGAAAATTCTTGCGAAAATCTAAAAGATACTATTGTATTCTCAAGTTAAACTAACCAGTGAAAAGCACAACGAAATCATAGAACGACAAATGCTTAATGGAGTGAACGGAGGACTCGATAAAAAAGAGTTTAAAATAAGAAAAATGCTACATTTACGTTTCTGAGTATTTTTATCTATTATTTTAAATGTATGTATGTATGTATGTAATATCAAGACGTTCAAAGCGCGGTGTTGAGTTCCGTCGTTCAACACATAATGTTTCGATTTCAGTTTTGTCATTGTTTCATGTTTTCATGTTAAGCGGAGAACAAATTGTCTTAACCCTTTTTTTTTAGCTTCACGCTGTATCCCGCATATAGCGGGGTAGGCACAGGGAACCAGAGAACCTAGTGTTAAGACACTCCATTCTCTTTCAACAATTCCGTTCCCCACTTTTCGCCGAATTGAGGCATTGCGGGTTGAGTGGCGGAACTCAACGCCGCGCTTTGCCTTGTTACCAAACCCAAGAAATGAAAATACTAAATTTTACATTTGCTGGAGTGGGAATCGAACCCAGGCGTTTATGTAATTCTCTATTAGTTTATGTAACAAGGTAACGTAACGTAGGTGAAACGGACCTGATTGAGCTCAAGGATTATATAGGTTTAAATCCAACTTGGGGTTCCATCACAAAATCTACCTAAATATCTCTTCTTCCATTATTCGCTGAAAATTGAAACACAACGTACAGCCGAAATTACTGAGCGTAGAAAGCTTTTAAAGCATTTAGCACATAGGTTTCTGGATAAATTATATCCTTCCTTATAGATAATTATTTTTATATGAGAAAAAACAATATTACGATTCTTAATTCCAATCAATAGAAGCGCTGAGAGAAAAGAATACTATGCAAAGTGACTTTTCAAAGCTTTTTCTACCCGTTCCGTAAAATGCAAGAAATATATTATGCATAGCAGAGTAGTAAAATAACTTACGGTCAAGACATTCCGTTGTGCCTGAATGCCAAACATTGTATGTTGAATGACGGAACTTAACGCCGCGACATCCCATAATATGGAAAATAAAAATAATATATATTTTTTTAACTTCACGCTGTATCCCAATATATAGCACAGTAGTGGCAGAGGAAACCAGAGAATCTAGTGATAAGGCACCCATCTCTCTTTCAACAATTCCGTTCTCCACTTTCCGCCGAATTGAGGCATTGCGTGTTGAGTGAGTGAATCTCAACGCCGCGCTTGCCTTGTTAATAAACTCAAGAAATGAAATACTTCAATTTTGGCATTTCCTGAGTTGGAATCGAACCCATAACCTGTCGCGTTTATAGACGCAATTCTGTACCTTCTTCGCCACGACAGGCGATATTAGTTAATTAAATATAACTGGTCTCTGAGTGCGGATCGAACCTGTGAATAATCATAAAGCACAATAAATCGCTCCACTGTGCTACGATGGCCTCAAAAAGATAATATATTCAAGGGAAACCGGAAACACATTAAAACAAATGCTTATTGCATAATTTAAATTATCATAAAGCTCGTACCAGTGCTAAAGCTCGACTTAGGGAATTAACGATAGGCATTCGCTGATAAAATAGAACATCGGTATTTAGATTCAGAGCCAGAATGCATTGAATTTGCTTGCCTCCATTCTACGTTGAAACTATTCATACTGGATTTTTTATTCTTTGGCTATTTTAACTATTAAATACAAAATATTTATTTATTTATTTTAACTTCACGCTGTTTCTCGTATATACCGGGGTAGGCAGAGGGAGAACCAGAGAACCTAGTGTTAAGACACTCCATTCTCTTTCAACATTTCCATATCCCATTTTCCGCCAAATTGAGACATTGCGTGTTGAGTAGCGGAACTCAACGCCGCGCTTTGCCTAGTTACCAAATCCTAGAAATGAAAATACTAAATTTTACATTTCCTGGAGTGGGAATCGAACCCACAACCTGACGCGTTTACAGTCGTACGCTTGTGCCTCTGCGCCACGACAGGCGGTTTTTTAAAAAATACAAATAGTTGCCAATATACTCATGAAATGAATAAGTATTATTGTTATTTATTAAAAGAAATTTGTAGTATTAAACGATAACTAAAATTTTTACAAAAAAGAAAATCGACTTCAAAATGCATTAAACGGTTACATTATTACGAATAACTATGAAACTACTTGACTTAAAAAAACTATCTTAACTAAATTTAAATGGAACCACATCAGTAAAATGTTTCGCGGTAACACATAGAAACTGCAGAATTGAGAACAAAACGAGGAGCCTTTTTTTGAAGTAGGTTAAAAATGAATGATTCTTAGAACTTAAGTGTTCGAGTATTTCGAGATGTATATACCATAATATAATGGACTGGATTGGACTGGATAGTAAAAATATTATTATATATATCTTGAAAGGACTGGATGTATATACAATCCAGTTCAGTCAATCAAAATCAAAATCTTAAAAAAATGAACTTCATGAATTCATTCTATTGTACAAAACTTGTAAACGGTTTTCTAGTATTCAGCCTATTAGAATTCTATCTAAATATTTCCTACATACATGTAGTAAGCATGTATATATATGAATATATGTATAAGATAAATATTAGTTTTAGGCACAAGTTATAGCTTCTGACGTAGTGCTAAGGCGCTATTCACAGATTCAAATATTATTTCTCTTTGAAATATTTTGAAGCTAGTGTCTAGGCACTCTGTTCTTCATTTGATAATAGTATTTATATATTAAAAAAAAGAAAAAATATTGCAAGATATAAGTCACAGAATTATTTTCGATTTCCTTTAAAAGATGAAATTAAACGCCTAATCCTCTCATATACATATAAAGATTTTCGATTTCCCAAATCGATGATAAGCCCTAAAACTAAAAATAATATAAATAAATAATATAATAATAATATATTTTGTAATAATAAAATGTAGCGTTTGATACTTTCTCTCGGACATACCAGCTAGGGATAAAGCGTGAAACGTAAAAATATAAAGAAAGATAAAATATTGCTCACATATATATTAATTACAATTATGAATTTAACGTCTGTTGTGGCGCAGAGGCACGCGACAGGTTGTGGGTTCGATTCCCATTCCAGGAAATGGAATTTTTCATTTCCTGTGTTTATTAAGAAGGCAAAGCGCAGGGTTGAGTTCCGCCACTCCGCGCGCAATGCCTAAAATCGATGGAAAGTGGGGAACTGAGTGTCTTAACTTTTTTTTTATTATCACATTATCCACAGTACAAAACTAATAACGTACCGTAATTACTCTACATATATAATATTTAATTATTACAAACAAATTTTTCGAAATGTTGCTATGTTTTACCTTCATGATATATCGTGAGATTTAATCTTCAGAACGACGTCAACCATAATTCGTAATCGAATTCAAAAAAAGAAGTTCTCAATTTTGTTTTTTTTTTATAACTATAGCTACTGCTTCTGTTGTTGCGCTATTTAAATTTAATTAAGATCTGACGAGCAGTTTAAGAGTTATTCGTAATTATTATTATTTTTAGTACATTTTATTTGAAGTCAGATTTCTATATTTGTTACAACCATATTTATTGATTTAATTTCAACCAAAACTGAAATAGTATGAATTCCAATGTGAATTGACCCTTATAGTTCAATGTCTATGTTGTTTATACCTTTCCCAGTGCAGGTGTGTTAGGGAGCTCAGATGCTCTATCTTTACCAACTCGAGTTTTTTCTTTTGATTTATATCTTTGTTGGATAAACTTTTGTCGCCTACCTGACTCTATCAATTTATTTCGATATGGCTATATTTTGGTGCTTTATATAATGTCTTTATATGGTGCCTCAATCTGGCGGAAAATGGGGAACGGATTTGTTGAAAGAGAACGGAGTGACTTAACACTAGGTTCTCTGGTTCCCTCTGCCTACCCTGCTATATGCGGGATACTGCGTGAAGTTAAAAAAAAAAAACTTTAAGTTTACAAAAAATAAAAGACAATAGTACTGGATGTCGACAAAGGTAGACTTATCTCTAGAAGAGATCTCTTCCA
>JAKGSA010000023.1:36482-63965 GCA_033558755.1 Philaethria dido | reverse complement strand
TATATATATATATATATATATATAATATATTCTAATAGGCCCATTGACGTGTAGATCATGCGTTGCTTAGCAACGTGTTAATATATCACTGTTGAATAAAATGTATGTCAAACATATGGTATTACGGTGGTATTTCACATATTATTATATTATAATGATTTTCACTCTTTTATTGAAATAAGTTGCCTTTTTGGTACTATGTTTTATTTTCAGTGGTTTATACTTTTTATTAAAGAGTTAATACAGGGTATTAAATCAAAAATTGAGCGTAGCGGGACTCGAACTCAAGCTTCTTACAAACCGTCCAATCGTTCTAGCAAGTGTAGCTATATGTTGTTATCGAATGCTGTTGTTGTTGTTGCTGGGTTTTATATATGTGTCTTTAGTATATGAAAAAAAATTAAATTAAATAAAATTTTAACAAAAAACCTCTGATAAAATTCACAAAAAAGTGTTTTTTTTTACGAATAACTCGGAAAGTACTTTTATATCTTAACTAATAAATATTTTAAATAGGACTACATTGAAATCACTAGCTATCATATAAAAAAGAACCATCAAAATTTGTTCACCCAGTAAAAAGTTATGAGGTAAAATAATTAAAGATACAGTGGAATTGAGAACCAATTCCTTTTATGGAAATCGTTTCAAAATATTAAAATCTTTTATCATTCATACATAAGTACGAAATATTTACACTATTGTAATTGTATTAAAGTTACGTTTTACCACGAGCTTTACAAGCCTTAGGAGATGAAGCGATTTTGTTGCTATCAAAGCTCAGCATTTCTCATACAAATACGTAACAATATTATCTTCATGTTTATTTGCTTCATGTGTAGAGATAAGTAAGTTACTTGTTTGTAGACGAAATATATTATTTATTTGTAAATTCAATCAAATACCCTTCTGATTACATTTCAATACTTTGAAGCCTTAAAGTAGAAAATGAAGAAAGTCTCTTTAAAATTACATTATTTGTAAATATACAATAATCGCTTATTACAGCAGTATATTTAATTTAGCTTTACGGTTTATCTCTCATAGAAAGGTACGTCCTAAAGGGAGAGTGTCTACACTTTGTTCCCCACTTTCCTTGCTGCTGCGCTTTGCCATATTTATGGCGCTTCAAACGTGCCCGTTGACCACAAATCACTTCGCCAATGTCACGTTGTATGGAGAACATACGAAGAAGGATATACCGGTAAAAAAGAGATTAAGTTACACTATGAGAAATTGCATGTTAAAAAAGATCTAGTAGCTCTACAGCAACCTTTACCTATAATAAAACAAATGTTTGCATTATAGGTACAGGTATGGCCATAACCAGTACACATTGCCTCAAGTAGGTGGAAAGTGGGGAATGGAAAATGTACAGAGTGTCTTAACACTTAGGCTCTCTGGTTTCCTCAGTCTACCTTACTAAGTGCGAGATAAAGCGTGAAGCTAAAAAAAATACTCATTTCCACGGGTGGAAATCAAACCCAAAACCACTCGCGTCTACAGTGAAACAGTCTCCTACTGTGCCACAGCAATATACCATAGTAATAAATTCTTAAATTATTCCACATTATGAATGATATGAAAATTCCTGGATCATAAAAAATGTCCGGCGATATCCGAATGACATCTCGCACGTTCGAGGACAAGGTCAGCTACAAAGCCTTTGGGGTTATTGCGTTTATTATTAACGCTATTAAATAGACTGGGATTTATGGGACATGTATGTATATAATATTTTATAGTGACCGTTCCATGTCGTCCGTCATTTTTCATCATCTATATATAAATACGTGAAGCAAAACTTTTGTACTCCCTTGTACGAAAATTAAGCGAACTGAGGAGCATGAAATTTGGAACACTTATAGTTTATATAGAGAAGGAGTGCAGAATGTTAATATTATTTTTAAATTTTACACAAAAAGTATATTAATTTGATAAAATAAATATTCCACATACTACCATAGCTTGACATCGATGCTTATATAAAGTGACATATACACTGCTAAAGACAACGCGTTGTTAACACGTCAACGGAGACACTGCTTTTGTATATTTGTCTATTTTTCCGGATATATATTCCGGATTGTTCTGATAACTTCTGAATTCTGATTTCCATCGAATTTGACTAGTATAGGTGTACATTTTTATAATTGTAATATTCATATTATTAAGTATTGTTGTATTAATTTTTGTATTTACGAGATATGTTTCGTTGAGATTATGATGGATACGGATGAGGAATGAATGAAATCTTTGTTGGGAAAAGATAATTTTGGTTGTGCAAGGACGATAGCAAAGTGTGTTACGTAATATTTAAAAAAAAATATGTAATTTGTAAATTTAATAACCATACTGAAAGCAGTTTTGGAAAAATCTATCAGTTTAAAGAATGATGATAACGTTACTAATTACCAATGTCATATATTATATTATCTCATTTTTTTTAATTCTAAATTTCCTGCTTTTATAAAAAAATACATTCATATATACATAAAAAATACATACTCGTACATACATTCTAATCGTCAAAAAATTAAAAACGTCCTGAAAAAAATAGCGCAATTTTGGGAAGATCTAAAGTATTTTTTTATAAAAGCATAAACTAGAATATTCACAAGTAGAAAAAATCACATAAATATTATAAAAAAAGTAATTTGACAAAAAATGCTCAAAGACATACCACAAAGTATTAAAAGGATAAGGCCGAGGTCACAAATGCCTTGACGTCCAAAGAAATATACATCTCCTTTAATGCTTTGACAATAAAGATCTAAGTTCAAGGGAACGTGATATCATGGGTCATTTAGCAATATGAAAAAAATATCGCCTCTATAACTATAGTTTTGCCTGCGGTTTTTCTTGCAGAGCTCGTTTATTAGTATCTATGTGTAAATACGTGAAGCAAAAACTTTGGAGCCCTTTTTACGAAAATTCCGCAGACGAAGGAGCATGGAACTTGGCACACTTATAGTTTATATAGAGAAGGAGTACAGAATGCTAATATTTTTTTTAAATAATGCATAAAAAGTATATTAAATTAATAAAATAAATGTTACACACACTACCATGGTTTGACATCCATGTTTTTACAAAGTGACGTATACATTACTAAAGATAACGCGTTGTTAACGCGTCAACAGGGACTAGTGTTTAGTAATTCGGTAACGTTTTGTGCCAAAAATCTATACATTTGGGATTTGTTAGCTCTTTTTTTAGGTTGACGACACTCCGTTCTTAATTTCTTACGCGAATTTAAAACAGTATGTGTTAAGTGATGGAAATCTACGCTGCCATTTGTCAGGAAATATTTGCCAGAACAAGAAATGAAAATATATGAATATAATCATTCTTCCGAGTGAGAATCAAACCTAAAACAACTCGTCTTTCCAATCAAATGTATAGGACGATGCTCCACTGCGTTTTCACGGCTGTATTAGATATTTGAAATCTAACTTTTAAGCTAAAATTTAAGCTTACAATAAAAAATATAATAACAAAACATCTTATATCACTTCTCACCTCAAAGTCAAGCAAACTTCATTCCAGTCACAACTTGATGGGTATGCAAATGACCTTTCGTGGTTCGGGGGGCACACTAAATAGTCACTCCTGGTTGTTGCTTCTACATCAACGACGTTCATTACGGGCTGACAGGAGCCAGTTTAGTGTATAATTCTGATATCTCTACTAACCAAAAGGTAACGGTCTCACAAAATTAGGGTGCGAAAGGGTCAATGCCGTGTTATACCTGTCTTATACTTTGTCCAATCAACGTAAGACAGACAAACACACAATAGAAATATGTCAAAACATAATAGAAATATGTATGAAATACGGTAGACAACGAAAAAAGTAAAACATCGTTTTTTTAACTTCACGCTGTATCCCGCATATAGCAGGGTAGGCATAGCGAATCAGAGAACCTAATGTTAAGACACTCCATTCTCTTTCAGAATTCTGTTCACCACTTTCCGCCGAATTGAGGCATTGCGTGTTGAGTGGCGGAACTCAACGCCTTGCTTTGCCTAAAACAGTGATTTAAATAAATATGAGGGTGGCTTGTGTAGAATCCTAAAGAGGGACTAATAACGATAGCTGGTATATCTACAACTAATGTAGTTTAACTAAGTTAAAAATCTCAACTCAAATCATTTAAAAATTATTTTTAAACAACGCAATTTTATATATTGGATTCAATGATTTTTATCTACGTACTACTGTTATTTTTCTTTATTTTAGATATTAATTCATTATTGAGATCATCTTGGAACGGTGGGACATGTTCTGACTGTATTGGTTGTATTTAAATTATATTCAATTCCCCGCTCTGATCTAAGAGAAATCACTGCGAAAGAAAAGATATTGAAGGGTCTTGATAATACTCTATGTAACTGCTATGCGAAAAAAAGTGAAACTGTTATCTATTTGCGAATTATGTATATTCATTTTTTTTTGTAAAATAGTACTAACCGATCTATAAAGTTGTGTGTATAAATAAACAGAACATAATTGGTAGTAAATATTGCCAATTCTGTATATTAATCATTATATACATGACGGAAAACTGAAGGGAAGTTTTGGGGCCCTCTTTATGATAATTGTGAGGACAGAATAGTATGAAATTTGGTACAATTAAAGTTTATTTGGAGAAGGCGAGCAGAAAATGTTATTAATAATAATGAAATACTTAGAAATAGATTATCGCCTGTCGTGGCGCAGAGGCACAAGCGTGCGACTGTAAACGCGACAGGTTGTGGGTTCGATTCCCACTCCAGAAAATGTAAAATTTAGTATTTTCATTTCTTGGGTTTGGTAACAAGATGTAGATGAAGATGTGAAGGGTGGCCTTGAGTTCCACCACTCAACACGCAATGCCTCAATTCGGCGGAAAGTGGGAAACGGAATTGTTGAAAGAGAATGGAGTGTCTTAACACTAGGTTCTCTGGTTCCCTCTGCCTACCCTGCTATATGCGGGATACAGCGTGCAAGTTAAAAAAAAAAAGAAAAAGATTAAATTTATAACATAAATCTACACACACTACTTTTGATTCGACAGTCACTTTTATGTAAAATGACATATCATAGTGTGTACTAGTGCTACTAAACATTTTATGTTAACTAAATATTTGAGAATTGAATTTGAAAAAAATATATATTGATTTTGATAATGAAAACAATGACATAACATAACGTTTGACCCTACCTTTCAATATATAAAACGCGTTACAGAGTGAGCAGCAGAAATCGTAAAGACGAAACTGCTGGTCATAGAAGCCTGAAATTCGCAACGTTGACACCTTAGCGAGTGTATAGGAGCACTAAAAAAAATCCTCTTGAATCTAATCTTAGGAAATACATATGAAAACACGGAAAAACGAGATTTTAGACTCTATAACCATCAAAACCGAAATTGCGAGTTACAGCAGTTATAATAATATACAGGCGAATTTAATTTATCATTTTTTTTTCTTTAACTTCTAGCTGTATCCTGCATATAGCAGGGTAGGCAGAGGGACGAGGCGTGTTAAGGCACTCCGTTCTCCACTTTTCGTCGAATCGAGATATTGCTTGCTGAGTGGCGGAATTCAACGCCGCGCATTAACTTGATACCAAAACCAGGAAATTAAAATATTAAACTTTATATTTAGTGAAGTGGAAATCAAACCCACATCCTGTAGGGTATACAGTCGCACGCTTGTGCCTCTGCGCCGCGACAGGCGTTAAATTTCAAATTTCTTGTCACAATGATTATTTAAATACGCTTTCATAATTCTTTTCTTTTTGTAACATTTTGTATCCAAATATGAAAATCCTATAATACAAGTGGCGTATTGTGCCAAAATTCCGAAAGTATGTCATAAGTATTAAAAATTTCACCGTCACAAAAAGTTGGACGCACTTGAATAATAAAAGATTTTTTTATGTAAATTCAGTTATCTGTTCTTCCCAATGTATAAAATTTTACTGATTTTTTTATAATACGCAGACTAGGTAAGGATAACTTGGCGACGCAGGATTTTGTTCAACATTTACACATACATACATAGCCTCACGCTGTATCCCGCATATAGCAGGGTAGGCAGTGGGAATCTAGTGTTAAGACACTCCGTTTCCCACTTTCCACCGAATTGAGGCATTGCGTGCTAAGTGGCGGAACTCAACGCCGCGCTTTGCCATGTTACCAAACTACTACGAAAATATTAAACTTACATTTCCTGGAGTTTGGTTTACGCAAACTTGTGCCTCTGCGCACAACATTCAATATTTTTTAATTGATTACATAAAAGAAGGTGGTTTTTAAATTCGTCTGTATTTATAATATGTGTGTGTACATATGTGTGTCTTACCACTAAAGTTTTTATTAGGTGAATCAATTTTGATGATTCGCTTCTTATATGATAGCTAAAGCTTCTGATGTGTTCCCATTTAAATTACAATAAGACCTAGCAATTAGTTTATGAGTTATTCGTAATAAATTCACTTGATCAAAGTCAGTTTTCTATTTTGTTAAAATTTTAATTATTTCATACAATTCTGTAAACTGAATGTAATGCAATAATTTTATTTACAAGAATTCATTATTTATTCTTAAACCCTTTTAAAAGATGTGTCCGGTACAACTGGAAAAACTTCCGGAGAGGTCAAGTGTTCCTTTTCACGTCTTTACTTTAAATTTGCTTTTGCTCTACAAAGCTCTTCCTGAGATAGCCTAAACTAACAGGTACCGTATTATTTAACTATTAAAGCTTGTTATTTCAATTTCCGAATTAATCTTGAAAGAGAACGAAGTAGCTTAATGCTGAAACACATCTTTCGTATATTTAAATTCAGAGATTCGATTTGAATATAGTTAAAATTTTAACAAAAAAGTAAGCTGACGTCAAATAGAGAAAAAGAGAAAAAGTAACTTATTACAAATAACTCAAGAACTACTTGTCAGATCTGAACCTAATTTAAATGGGACTACATCAAAAACTATAGCTATAAGATAAAAAAATCTTAAAAATTGGTTCATTCAGTAAAAAATCGTGTTGTAATACATATAAAACAATACAATTAAATTGAGAAACTATAATGAATATGAATAATTTTATACGAAATGTTAGTATATTATTCTCGACGTAACTTAATTATCACAATTAATGAATTATGTTTTCGCAAAATAATGAAAAAAAGTTAAATTAAATAAAAACATATAAAATAATATTCAAGAACTAATGTCAGTAACGCCTGTCGTGGCGCAGAGGCACAAGCCGTGCGACTGTAAACGCGACCGATTGTGGGTTCGATTCCCACTCCAGGAAATGGATTTTTTCATTTCCTGGTTTTGGTAACAAAAACTTTTGATGGCAAAAACGCGGCGTTGAGTTCCGCTTCTCACCACGCAATGCCTCAATTCGGCGCAAAGTGGGGAAAGGAGTGTCTTAACACTAGGTCTCCTCTGCCTACCATGCTAGTAATGAATAATATTTTTACCTATGCCAAGATTACAGAATGTTGTTAAATGTGTAATAATTGACTAAGCCATCTATGAAAAATCAAAACCCTATCACTATCTGTTCAATAGATACTATTCAAACATTTTCATAAAAAGAAATACTCTATATATTTGAACATAAGAAGAAAGCTCCCTTTCAAACGTTGGTTAGTAAAAAAAATTCTGAAAGAACGCGTTTCCACCGAAATATTTTTTAAGGTATTCGCGTATTTATTATTACGCGTTCCCCATACGGCCTATATTGAAAGAGTTTTCGAGTGAATATATAAAATATTTATTACTACAGCAAAAATACAATTTGGAACGAAGCCCGGCGAAGAATGCAAGTTGTATGAGACTTGGTGAACTTTGACCTTTGAAGAGGATTGTTTTCCTGGCAAGAGAACTTTTTCACATGGGATGTATAAATACTGAGAAATCTTGCTGAGTTTTTGGTATGAAAAGCAAATGCTTAGGGTTTTTAGTTTATTTTTATGCAAGTGTAGTTGTTATTTTTTTTATGGGGTCCATGGAAGACTGGGGTAGTTCCCGTGGCCCCGGCTACCAGCGGTCAAGAAGAAGCTCCGTGAGATTTTAATGGGTGGTCAGTCGGCCTACCATCTGTCGGCTTAGGAGTCCCACATAACCCGTCTGAGTCCACAAAGGACGGGTTTCCTCACGACAACAAAAAAAATTCTGGTAAATGACCACCGCTGTCCATGGCCCCGTGTGCGACATCGTAGGGGCAAAATCTTAACATAATTTTTCTTTATGCAAATAGGCTATTACAATCAATTTTAAATCGTCAGTTAACATAAAGACATCTGTATTGTCAGTTTATCGGAAGGAACAGTTTGGATCTACAGAATAGACTAAACACAACAACATTTACGTTGTAACTTTGAGAAAATCTCTCTTAGTTGTCCCTTATACTCTCGAATGAACCCTCAGTAGTTTCGGCTGTATATATAAAATGTACAGAAAGTTAATGGAGAACGAATAAGTAATATTCAAGAACTAATGTAAGTAGCGCCTGCCGTGGCGCAGAGGCACAAGCCGTGCGACTGTAAACGCGACAGGTTGTGGGTTCGATTCTCACTCCAGGAAATGGAATTTTTCATTTCCTGGGTTTGGTAACAAGGCAAAAGCGCGGCGTTGAGTTCTGCCAATCAACACGCAATGCCTCTATTCGGTGCAAAGTGGGGAACGGAGTGTCTTAACACTAGGTTCCCTCTGCCTACCATGCTATATGCGGGATACAGCGTGAAGCTATGTATGTATGATGAAATGTAATTATTGTAATAAAGTTATAAATTATGCTATGAAATCCATAGGAGCGCAAATTTGTGGTTTTGAACCAACAACTAAATATTATTTTAAGCCACAAGCCTAAATATGTTAATATTCACTATTAGTTGAACCGTTGACGCGTAAAATACGCCTTGCCTCAGAAATATAAACCTTATTTTATTAATTCAAGTTAATTCTAACACAAAGCGCGGCGTTGACTTCCGCCACGTAACACACAAAGACTCGAATTTAGGCAGAAAGTGGTGAATGGTGTCTTAACATTAGGTTCACTGTGACTGTCCTGGTATTCTGGAAAAAGGTGATTAACACCTATTTGGGCAAAAGAAATACATAAGACAGTTACTGCAATATTTCTTCGCGAAAAGGATTAATTAATATAATTTATTAATTTAGTACTCTACCGTTAACATAATCATTATATTGTACGTACGAATACGTGATGGAAATACTTTGGACCTATTTTTATGACACTTATACGGACGGCAGAGTATGAAATTTGGCACAGTTAAAGTTTATAGGGAGAAGTGCAAACGGTTTTTTTTTATAATGTATTAGTTATTATGATTTTTTTTAGTTATCCCGCATATAGCAGGGTAGGTAGAGGAAGCCAGAGAACCTAGTGTTAAGACACTTCGTTCTTAAGACTTCCTTTCCCCACTTTCCACCGAATTGAAGCATTGCGTGCTGAGTGGCGGAACTTAACGTCGCATTGTGCCTTGTTACCAGAGCGAAGAAATTAAAACACTGAATGTTATTTAATATTGTTATATCCAGGAGTGGGAATCGAACCCACAACCTTTCGTGTTTACAGTCGCATGTTTGTGCCTCTACCCCACGATAGGCCTTAAAGGGCTAGAATTATTTAAGTAATTAACATATAATATACGAAAGACGAGTAATAGAATATAAAATTCAAGTATATTGAAACAGTAACGAAATTATTTTGGCTTTTACGTATATAGCCTCCTTAAAAAAGTAATTAAAACGCAAACACGCCATTAAAATGTGTCGGAAGTGACGATAAGTTCATTTGATAAAATGTCTACGATTTAAATTCATAATAGAAGCTATTTTTACGTACATTCGATGAAAAAAGGCGATATTATATTATTTTTTTCGAAAATGTCTCGCATTTGTCTCTAAATAGATGTATAAGAAAGATTTACGACGCAAAAGAAAACTGATTTCAAAAAAAAATGCACTTAAAATACAATTATTACGAATAACTCAAAAACTACTCGTCCGATTTTATCTAAATTTAATCTGTGAGGGGACGGGGTTAGTATACAGTTCCCCTCCGCAGCTCGGTAGCGTCCCGTAAGAGGCGTGTATCCCAGTAGTTAGGTGGTCACTAGGATACATCCCTTCCGTCTAGATCGTGACCACTATCATGTTAAAGACGAACCGCAAAATATCTTAGAATGTGTTCCGGTTCGCCAATATGTGGTGGTTCCGATAGCGGACTACTACATTGTACAGGTTGGCAACACATCTACAACATCTCTGGTGTTGTAGATGTACATGGGCGAAGGTAACCACTTACCATCAGGTGGTGCTTCTGCTCGTTTACCATCCGTTATCCATAAAAAAAAACCACATCAGAAGCTGTATCATATAAAAAAAACAACTATCAAAATTAGTTCACTCAGTAAAAAGTAATTCCAGTATCCAGTATAAAGAATTGAAAGCTCCTTATTATGAAATCGGGTAAAAGTACAAAAATAAAACAATAAACAATTTCTAAGAAGCATATAATATAAAAGAAAAGTAACTTAAATTGTTCTTTAACCATTATTTGCTTCAGTGTATTCCATATTATGTTTTGAATTTCACGTTATATTAGCAAATTGCTATGTAAATTAGTTCTGTTTCTACATAGAAGCATGCATGCTGAATAATATTAATATGAGGTTGGAGATAGTAGATTCGATTTCTTTTTTTTAGCTTCACGTATATACATAAAATAAGTAGAGTTTTCAGTTTCACGCCGTATCCCGCACAAGGCAGGGTAGGCAGATGGAAACTGAGAACCGAGAGAGAGAAAGTGTTAAGACACTCCATTTTCTTTAACATTTTCGTTCCATATAAATATAATTAATTTACATATATTCTATTGGATGTCTATTTTTTATTATTGTTTGTTTTTTTCTTTTTTGTACTTTGATCCCGCATGTAACATACTCATCCACTTCCACAGGTTGACTGGAAGAGATCTCTTTCAGGGATAAGTCCACCATTGTAAACTAAAAAATGTATTTACTTTTTCTTATAAATTTTTAAGTGCAATAAAGAATATATAATTAATTGCCTAAACTAATTTTCTATAGTTTTTTAAGCTAAGAATACTGGCATATTTTTTAATATATATTTTTTTTAAAACTTCACGCTGTATCCCACATATAGCAGGGTAGGCAGAGGGAACCTGAAAACCTAGTGTTAATACACTCCGTACTCTTACAACAATTCCGTTCCCCACTTTCCGCCAAATTGAGGCATTGCGTGATGAGTGGCGGAACTCAACGCCGCGCTTTGCCTTGTAACCAAACCCAGGAAATGAAAACATTAACATTTCCTGGAGTAGGAATCGAATCCACAACCTGTCGTGTTTACAGTCGCACGCTTGTGCCGCTGCGACACGAAAGGCATTAATAATATATAATTTAAATTAGTAATAATATGAAGCTTAAATAAATAATTATGTTTTCATATAAAGGTTTGTTATTTCTCAAAACTCATTGTACGAAATACATTCGTTCATAGGCTAATATTGTGAAGTGAGCTTTTATAAATTAGATGGTCTTCTATAATAAAACAAAGTTATATTATTTATTCTAGAATACATGAATTATATATAATATCAACCCACTCCAAGAAATGTAAAATTTAGTATTTTCATTTCTTGGGTTTGGTAACAAGGCAAAGCGCGGCGTTGAGTTCCGCCACTCAACATGCAATGCCTCAATTTGGCGGAAAGTGGGGAACGGAAACGTTGAAAGAGAATGGAGTGTCTTTACACTAGGTTCTCTGGTTCCCTCTGCCTACCCCGCTATATACGGGATACAAAGTGAAGTTAAAAAAAAAGTAATAATATTATAATGAATAATAAAGAAATAATAATAATGAATAATATATATTGTATTATCATTATTATAAAATAATTATTTTCATAGTATAAAAAATTGTACTTATTTATTTATTTTACATACATACATAAAAAGCTTCACGCCGCATCCCGCATATAGCAGGGAAGGCAGAAGGAACCTAGTGTTAAGTATCTAGTGCTAATTAGCGTTCCCCACTTTCCGAATTGAGACAATGCGTGCTGAGTGGCGGAACTCAACGCTGCGTTTTGGTTTATTACCAAACCCAGGAAAATGAAAAATTCTATTTCCTGGAGTGGAAATCGAACCCACAACCTGCCGCGTTTACAGTCACACGCTTGTGCCTCTTCGCTACGACAGGCGTTGTTATTTATTTTTTATTCTTTTTTTTTTTTACTTCACGCTGTATCCCGCATATAGCAGGGTAGGCAGAGGGAACCAGAGAACCTAGTGTTTAGACACTCCATTCTCTTTCAACAATTCCGTTCCTCGCTTCATATCATACATATATTCATAATGTATAAAACAGTATTTATAACGAATATTCAATAACATTCTCCGAACTTTATACAAATAACAGAAGCTTAGCCCTATAATTAGTTTGCGTTTCCAATTATAACTTGCTTAATAAATAATTATTTACTTACTCTATACTGACAATAATATATTATTACTTTGGAATATTTCTAGCCAACTTAAAAAAAGGAAGAGGTTATCAATTCAACTATATTTTTTATTACTTTTTGTGTATTTGATCATCTTTTTAATATGAAAGCTAGTACTTGTGATGTGTTCCCATCTGAATTTAGTTAAAACCTGACGAGCAGTTTTTGAGCTATTCGTAATAATTATACTTTCTAGTCAATTTTGTTATTTTAGAAGTCATTATTATATACACGATATAAAGTATTGTCAGTCATATAAAGTATTTTTAGTAATGCTACAGTAATTTCCGGCGCTTATCATTTATTTGAAAGAGTTGAAAGCTATTTTGAGATGAAAACGTAAAAATGTCAACAACCACAATTACGCAAATAATATGTAAATATATTTCATATTTCACGCAACGTATGTACTTTACATTGTCAATGTTAAATCAAATAATAAAAAGTCTATACTTTTGGATAATTTCTATTGAAAAGTTTTAAATTGATGAAAAAAAGATAAAAAAATTTATAAAAATATGTGTAATTTTTTTATATGAATTATATTAAAAAAAAAAGATCGGAGTGCCTAATCTCTATTCTCTCTTTCTACCTTTTGTCAAAAATAAACCTAACATTTCCTCACCAAATTAAAATAAAAGGTACAATATAATTACGAAAACCATCAAAATTCACTTTAAGAACTAAACTAAACTATTAAAACATCTCCCATTTTAACACATTACCACAAAACGCCACTATCACTTAAAATATCCTTCAGTTCGAGTCACAATCACATAAATTTATTTCAATATCAGTCACTAACACATTCACTATAACACGTCTATCACAATACTACGCGGTCCACGGAACTTTACGTAACGCGTGCTTTCACGTAAAAGTTAACAGTACGTCTGCCGTTCAGCGCGTCCTGAACTGCAATGCGACCATCTCATCTGATGGCTTCCGATAAGCTATCATCTTAGATGACAATTTACGTATAGAAGTTAGTAGTTATTTGTAATTTAATTATTGTTTTAGTGTAATATATGTATATGGATATCCATCGTGGCGTAGTGGGACACCCTTTGACTGTACGAGTAAACGTAATTGGTTGTGCGTTCGATTTCCACTCGGGGGAATAACTAATCATTTCCCTGAGTTTTTTTTTTAATTATAAAATTCAGATATTTTTAGCTCTGTACAAAGCGCGGCGATGAGTTCCGCTGCTTAACACGCAATGCCTTGAATTGCGGGATAAACCGTGAAGCTACTCTTATATGTATATGCAGTGTTTGGGTTTTAAAACAAGAGTTTCAAGGTACTTTCAAGAGTTTTTGTAGTGAAACGTTTTTACAATCGTCGTGATTTAAAACTCTACGTAACGATAAAGCTACGCTAAAATAAGATAAACATATAGGAGTGTAAAAAAGAGTGATTATAACAGTTTCGCATAGTGAACTGCACACACATTTTTTTATTTTGTTAATATTTATCTTCGGTCTTCGATAGTAGTGTACGTGATTGTTAAAGGAACTTCAGTAGGTTAAAAATATTTCACAATCGACCGGAACACATAACGTAACTTAGTGTCAATATATTCTTCTCCCCGTTTTCGTTTTGTTTGGAGGTACATTACTTCATGTCGTGGCGCAGAGGCACAAGCGTGCGACTGTAAACGCGACAGGTTGTGGGTTCGATTTCCACTGCAGGAAATGGCTTTTTTCATTTCCTGGGTTTGGTTGGTACAGCACGCAATGCCTCAATTCAGCGGAAAGTGGGGAACGGAGTGTCTTAACACTAGGTTCCCTCTGCCTACCCTGCTCTATGCGGGATACAGCGTGAAGCTATATATCTATGTATGTATCACTTTATTATTTTTTCCGCGTAGCAGGGTAAAAAAGAGAGAGAAACCTAGTGTCGAAACTCTCTGCTCTTCGCTTCCCGTCCGAATATGGCGTATCATTTCATGTAAAAATGAAAAACAGCTAACGCTTCGACTAGTATAAATGATCTGGCTATGTTTATTTTACATGGCAGTAAATTAACATTGTTTATTTTATTTTAGTACACAAGGTCTTTTGAAAACGTTTTAAATGAGCTTGAGATTACAAACAACTTTTACTATTCATAGTATGTAATATTAAGGAAAATTTACTGATCTATTTTTAGCATTCCTTGTGAGGGGACGGGCTTAGAATACAATTCCCCTCCACCGCTGGATAGCGTCCCATAAGAGGCGGGTATCCCAGTAGTTAGGAGGTAGGAGGTGCATCCTCTGACTGGCTCGCAACTATTATCATGTCAAAGACGGACCACTAAATATCTAATGATGTGCTCCGGTTCGATGGCATGTAAACCAGGTTTTCCCACCTTTTCCCAGAATGTGTTGGTTCCGTTAGCGAACTACTAAATTGTCCTCCCCTTCCATCTGTAACTTCTAGGTCGGCAACGCGTTTACAACACCTCGGTTTTAAAATTTAAATATATATATCATTTAGGTCTTTTTTATATTTATGTAACCCCTGCTTGCTGATGAATAGCCAGAAGGAGCCTAGTGCTAAAACATTCCGTTCTACATTCAGTTGACTTTTAAGAAATTACGTGGTGAATTTCGGATAACCAAACGCCGCATTTTATAATCAGAGCAGAGTTATGAAATTAGAAGTATTTTAAATGTAAAAAATAAAATGTGATGTATATCAAATAAAAAGATAATTTACGATTATCGTAAGATAAGATAAAATAAAAAATCTTTATTGCTCAGTACAAAAAAAGATAAATAGAACAGCTTGTTTTAACTATAAAAAAATGTACAAAAGCCTTATCTAAAGTGATCTCTTACAGGCAAAATAGTAAGGATCTACTGAAAAAAAAATTACATAATTCGGTGTTAAACACTACCATCATGGCAAAGTTGGAAAGAGTATGAAGTTGAAAACGGTTTTGACACATACATACATACATACATACATAGCTTCACGCTGTATCCCGCATATAGCAGGGTAGGCAGAGGGAACCTAGTGTTAAGACACTCTGTTCCCCACTTTCCGCCGAATTAAGGCATTGCGTGCTGGGTGGTGGAGCTCAACGCTGTGCTTTGCCTTGTTACCAAACCCAGGAAATGAAAAATTCCATTTCCTGGAGTACATTAGTTTAGTGGATTACACTAGGTGTCAAAATTAAAAAAATAATAATAATACAAGAATCATTCTCACTGAACCGTTTTTGTTCAAAAGTATACCACAAAGCCATAAACTCGCACATAAACTAGCTAGAACTCGTCGGAAACTTGAAGGTTAACAAAAGAAAATAGAAGACAGATGCAATAAACTTGACAAGACAAATGTTATAGAAAATAGTTTGTAAAACACCTGTTCACAACGAATAGAAAGTTGCATAAAGTATTATGTCATATGTCGTTCGTGATCTTTTTTCAGCTTTGCATTACAGGGTAGTCCTTTTTTTTAATGGTTAACGGATGGTAAACGAGCAGAACGACGATGGCAAGTTGTTACCTTCACCCATGGACATCGACAACACCAGAGATGTTGTAGATGCGTTGCTAACCTAGAGGACACAGATGGAAGGGGGGGGGACAATGTAGTAGTCCGCTATTGGTACCACCAAATTTTGGGAAAAGGATGGTTAGAAAAGGGGAAATCCAGAGACTAGCTAGTGTCTTGACAATCCTTTCTCTACATCCAACACGAATTTAAGACATTTTGCGTATTAAGTATCGGATCTAAACCGTGCGCTTTGTCTTACCAGAGAAAAAACGAAAACAAAATATATATAATCATTCCCTCGAATGGGAATCGAACTTAAAACCTGTAACGCTTACAGTCGTATTAGTGCCTCTGCGTCACAATATTACATTAAAATAAAAAAAAAAGTATAAGAGCTAAAAAATATATTTATTTAACTTAATATTTATATAGAGTAGAATTGATTAATACAGATAACAAAGTTTGCTGCTTACAACTTAATAAAGCTTTACCTAACTTTGCCCAAGTTAGAGGGTTTAAAGGTGTTTATCGCTACTAGGTACTAAAGAGTTAGTTTCCTGTTCACTTTCTATTTATTATTCCTTTGTGTTATTATTCGAATATTATAACTTAGCACTTACCGTTATTGTGGCCATTGTTATTCAGTGGCAAAGGGTTTGAGAGTAATCAGTGTGGTTGTAGGTTCTATCTCAACTCGGGGAAATAATAGTATTTAAACTATTTTAATTGCTTCGATCTGGCAAGAAAGGGCAGCGGTAAATTTTGCCACTGAGTGCATTTTTTAAATTCGGGAGTAATTTGGAGGACAGACACAACTGTCTTGACATTTCATTCATTCTTACTAATCTGTTAGAAGCTGATGTATAGCTTATATCTTAACTCTCAATTCTAAGGCTTTTACACACACTAAGCGTTTTGGTTGAGATAATTAATACTGCTATTTATAGTTAATTTTATTATGACAAAATAAATATTTTTCAGGATGAACATCGAACTCAAAATCATCACTTTGAGTCTTATATGTATCTTCCAACTATACGACTTTGGTGACCTATATATTTTTAGCATCACGCTGTCTCCCGCATATAGCAGGGTAGGCGGAGGGAACCTGAGAACCTAGTGCTAAGACACTCCGTTCTCTTTCAACAATACCGTTCCCCACCTCACGTTATATAAATGCAAAATATATGTATAATAAAAAAAATAGCGATATATAACACAATGTAGAGTAAGAATAATTACAAAAAACCCAACATATATTAAAAGAAACTCTTTAGCAATCCATAGATTAACCGTGCGTATGCCGTGCCCATCGCGTTGCAGAGAGAGGAATTTGGAGAGTGCCTGGGACTTACGACCCAAGTGTAGGTTTAAGGGGCCCCTTTAAAATACACATTAACGCTCACCTCCACTGTCCGCGCTCCTCTCTCTACCCAACCAAATATGAAAAAAACTGAAGAAAAAGATATGAAGATTTGAAGAAAATTAACTTCACGCTGTAACCCGCATATAGCAGGGTAGTCAGAGGGAACCATAACCTAGTGTTAAGACACTCCATTCTCTTTCAACAATTCCGTTCCCCACTTTCCGCCGAATTGAGGCATTGCGTGTTGAGTGGCGGAACTCAACGCCGCGCTTTGCCTTGGTACCAAACCCAAAAAATGAAAATACTAAATTTTACATTTCCTGGAGTGGGAATCGAACTCACAGCCTGTCGAGTTTATAATCGCACGCTTGTGCTTCTGATTCTGAAAATTTGAAAGATTGATTAGATATAGATATGAATTGATTTTTCAATTTCCCGTTGAGTGAAGAAGATTGGTGATAAGCATAATAAAGTTTCTAACTCGTCCCGTTTAATGAGAGTGCTTCGAGTGGCCATAACACGGATTTTTTATTGCTGTCATTTGCCTCTCCTACGTTTTGCCGTAATTTAATCATTCCCCAGATCTCATGGCCTATTAACGCACACGTTTTTCCGACATTAGCATTCTACACTTCGTCGGATTCATATTTTATATTTGGCTTGTGAATTTGGTAAAAAAATGTATTTTTTGTTTTAGGTATTTTTAGAGTTTTTTAGTATAGGAATTTAATGATGAGTCACAGTGTTTCACCAATTTTTAGCTCATTTAAGGGCTAAAATTATGTCAGATGTCGGTCGTCGAATTAGCGCTTAGTCTAACTAAATAAGGAAAATAAAAATATTTCGAGTGTAAATGTTCTAGTTTTGCAATTATCTTGTGTGAGGTAAGTTCCATCTTCGACATGATGGTTATAATAAACATTATATGGTTTTTATTTCAAATTATTGTCACTTCTGTGTGAAATATATATTTCACATCCTTTCAGCACTTCTCCTATTCTACGCTTTTTCCTAAATTTAGTCGTTCTCTGTATGAAGTCCTTTCTCATAAAATTCCCTGTATAATAATTTATGTGCAGATATATTAATTTACATTCATATACAAATTAATTTTATTTTTGTGCCTTTATTTTCAACCGGGAAATTGGGATAATGATATGGTAAGAACTCTCCGCAACTCAACGCCGCGCTCAATGTCGGGTGAAAGAACTAGTCGGAGAAGATTGTTTTTGCACCTTGCTACTCAGCACGCAATGCCTCAATTCGGCGGAAAGTGGGGAACGGAGTGTCTTAACACAAGGTTCTCTGGTTCTCTCTGCCTACCCTGCAATATGCGGGATACAGCGTGAAGCTAAAAAAACTGTTTGGCATTAGGCTCTCTCTGAATGCCTTACTAAACGTGAAACAGCTAGAAGCTGCCAAAAAATATATTTTCTCATTTTTATTGATAAGAAATGAAACAGATAAAGTCAATGTTAAATTATTATTTTTCCTAAGTATACCGAATTTTCTCTAGAAACTTCAACGCTTATTCATAATTTGTCACGTACACAACTGTGAAGAAATGGCATAAAGCACGTACATTTGAAGAAATTAAAACCAATTTTAGCACTTATTTCTTAAATCTGTTCTTATTTCTTTAGACGCTAGAAATAAATATATAAATATCTCTTGCAAGTATAAGAAAATTGTGGCGTTGAGTTCCGCGATACAAAATATAAAGTTTCTAGACAGTCATAGATATTCAATGTGAGTGTGAGAAATACATTATTTAAAAAACTATTAGTCAAAAATCAAAAATACTGTGTAATTTACTATGTAATTAAATAATCGATAATAATCACATTTCAAAAGAATTTAAACTATATAGTACAAACATGACACGTTCGAAGCGCCATACTGGACTGATAATACAAATATTTACGCAATATCAATCGCAATATCATAATATATACGCAGTATCTCAAATTTGGGCGGAAAGCGACGAAGAGGTAGTAGGTTCACTCTGACTACCCTGTTATACGTAAAGCTGTTTTTTTTTTAATATATACATTTTAACAAATTTCTTGAAGTATTTCATTTTCTGGGTTTGGTAACAAGGCAAAGCGCGGCGTTGAGTTCCGTTACGCAATGCCTCATTTCGGCGGAAAGTGGGGAACGGAATTGTTGAAAGAGAACGGAGTGTCTTAACACTAGGTTCCAGTTTCCCTCTGCCTACCCTGCTATATGCGGGATACAGCGTGAAGTTAAAAAAAAATAAACAAATTTCTTTTCAACAAATCAAGAGGATCCGAAGCTCGAGTAGACTTAGTTTCCTCAAGATGCATAAGAAACGAAATACTCAATCGGCAGTTCCTACTTTCAAAGTAATTTCAAGCGCGTGAACTATTACGCAAACAGCAAGTTTCTAACTAGAGTAATAACTATTTTGCTCGCTATGTAAATAATTCTAGGATTAATAAATTGTTGAAACTTTATATAAATTCTTGTTTTGTAAGGAAATATTAAATTGTAGGAATAATTAACTTTCTTCCGGTTATGGAGTTTTCTTAAATTGCGGCGTTGAGTTCCGCCACTCAGCACGCAATGTCTCAGTCCGGCGGAAAGTGGGGAACGGAGTGTCTTAACACTAGGTTCCCTCTGCCTACCCTGCTATAATACGTGATACAGTGTAATTGTTAAAAAAAAAGAAAATTAAATTATTATGATTGTATTTGTAACGTACTCGTATATTTTTAATTAACTTCATAACAGAAGAAGGTTATCAAATCAAATGATTGTTTTGTATGTTACCGCATAACTTTTTACTGGGTAAACCAATTTTGACAATTCTTTTTTTATATGATAGGTAATGTTTCTGAGGTGATGCCATTTAAATTTAGTTAAGATCTGACAAGTAGTTTAAGAGTTATTCGTAATAATTTTAGTTTTTATTGTATTTTATTTGAAGTCGATTTTTTTATTATTAAAATTTTTGTAAATCTTATTCAGACGAAAATAACGTTCTTTGCCAAGGTTTTAATTTATTATTAATTCAATTCCCCTTTTTAAGCTCGATTATCAACAGATTCACAACAGTGTTAACAGATTATTTGTATAAAATTATTAATAGCTTATTATATGTTAAGTATACTCGTATATAAAAAACAAACGGTCCTTATAAAGGAAATAAAAGCAACTGCACGTTTTATCCTACACAGCAGGATTGTCAAAGAGAACATAGTGTCAAGACACTCCTTTCACCGAGTGTTAAATAGCGGTATTCAGTGTCACACTTAGTCCTGCTAATGGAAGAAATGTAAATATCTTATATATTAAATATCAAGTTGTTTCCTGAAGTAGAAATCGAACCCACAACCAATCGTGCTTACAGTCTGAAGCTATCCCACTGAGCCACGATGGACTCTACTATTAAACAATATATTGAATACTTATATCGCTTTAAGAAATTCTTTTTTACTTAGCTTTTGCGGGTCCGTTCATTTTGTTCTTCTACAAATAATATAATATGTGTTTTACAAGTGAGCTTCTTTGAGAGAATGCAAGCTTAACATCAAAAGGAATTTTCTGGATATTCGCATTTTGCTTTCAAGAAATCTTTATATAATAGTTTGAAATTATTATTTTTATAGGGGGATTATATGAAGTCATTGTAGCGCAGTGGAACAACTTCTGACTTCACTATGAATATCACAGATTTAAATCACGAATCGGTTAAGGCAGAAAGGGTTTATCCATCAGTATAATATATTTTTGTATATCTTTTTTCAGCTTCACGCTTTTCTTATAAGGAAAAAGTAGACTAGTGTCAAGAAATGCCGTTTTCCAGTCTCTGCCCGAATTTGAGACATTGCGTGTTGAGTGACTGAACTCAAAGTTATGTGCGATGCCATAACAATAAAATATCTTTCAGATATCCTTACCATGGATAGTCATGATAAGAGAAAACTATTTTAGCCGTGTTTCTTTTAGTTTTTTTTGTTTAACTTCACGCATATAGCAGGGTAGGCAGAGGGAACCTGAGAGCCTAGTGTTAAGATACTCAGTTTCCCACTTTCCGCCGAATTGAGGCAATACATACTGAGTGGCGGAACTCTACGCCGTGCTTTGCCTTGTTACCAAACCTAGGAAATGAAAATACTAAACTTTTACATTTCCTGGAGTGGGAAATGAACCCACAACCTGTCACGTTTACAGTCGCACGCTTTTTACAACAAATTATTTTATTAGTTTCTATAATAAAATAATTTGTTGTTTTAGTTAGTAACATTCTTCAAAGTGTCACGTTTTCGTTCACTGTAAAAATATTATAACAATAAAAATATTGAAAACCTTATTAGCAAGTACTTAAGAGAAAATATCAAAAAATATCACAAAAAATATGTCATACAAACATTTTTTGTTCAATAAGCTGTGTATTTTATCTTAAAATGATTGCGAGAAGACTCAACATTGTGTTAGTTCAATAGAGCACTTTCGTTCATAATTGATTAACCGTTCCGCCACAATGGATCGCCTGAAAATGTCAGTATGGAAAACGGTCGGGTAAGATTTAAATGTGGTCTTGTAGCGATTACTTATGTATTGTATCGTAAATATTTGAAGTGAACTGCAAGTATTTACAATGACACGTAAATATTGACGAATATAGACTTAGAAACCTAGAAAGACATAGAAACGACGGCGCTGACTATAAACGCAAATGCTCCTGGGTTCGATTCCCACTCAGTGAAATGGTTTTATTTAAACTATTTCATTCCGGTCAGATAAGATGCAATGTCGCCTATGGGTGAATTCATGCTATGAGATACAATCAAAAATCATAATTTTAATATCGAAACATCGGACAGTGTATTTATGGCGAGAAGATATCAATAAGAGATATTAGATGACAATATAATTTTAAAAAGAAAATAAATCTGTAATAAAATTAACTAAAAAATAAACTTATTACGAATAACTCAAAAACTAATCGTCAGAGCTTAACTAATTTTAAATGGGACCACACGAGAAGAACTTGCTATCATATGAAAAAAGTATCATGAAAAATGTTAACCCAGCAAAAAAATTAGCGCACAACAACAAAAAGACTGGATGTCTTTTTGTTGTTGTGCAAAAATGACAGTCGAATCGATAAACTCTTTTTCTCAAGTCGGTTAAAACCTAAATATTTTCATCATAGACTATACATTCAATCAATAAAAGTTAAATGTTCGATACAAAACCGTACCAAAGAGAATGCGGGCTTTAAACACTAGGGTAAGTTAATAGACACCCTTGTCACTCGATTTACCCCTCGTTATCTCTGAACGACCGTCTTAAACTTGTCCTCGGCTAGATAAGATATTTACTATCTAGAAATACGTTGTTTTAATGTATGTTGGCATATTTATGTCCATTTCGGATTTCTTTGGTGAAAATTAGCTTCTCGCTGTATCCCGCACATAGCAGCATACGCGGAGAGAACCAGAGAACCTAGTGTTAAGACACTCCGTTATTTTTAACATTTCCGTTTCCTACTTTTCGCCGAATTGAGGTATTGTGTGTTGAGTGGCGGAATTCAACGCCGTGCTTTACCTTGCTACCAGAGCGAGGAAATGGAAATACTAAATATTGCTTTAATATTTATTTATTGTTTTTTTATGAAAATTTATAATTATAATTAAAATACGCGAAAAACTGTTACAAAATATATTTTAAAGCGCAACTTTTAAGATGTCAGCTGTCATCATCCGAACCGTTGGCAGCTTTACATCGGATTGACTATTTTATCATAAAATAACTTTTAAAATTAATTAACTTTTTCATATTTGTATATTTTTTAACTGAATTTTAATGGATTTTTTAATGTACCGCATTGCTTTTTACTGTGTTCACTCAATTATGATGATTCCTTTTTTTAAATGATAGCTGATCCTATTTAAATTTACTTAAGATCTGACAAGTAATTTATGAGTTATTCGTAATAATTTTACTGCCATTTATGAAGTAAGATTTCTTTTCCGTTAAAATATTAATTATTAAAATACATCTAATTATAGCTTTTGTTTCAAGCCTATATTAATTCTGTATTTTGTGTGTATATACACTGTTTACCCTTAGCTTATAAAACTACCCCCATATTGCCTGGAAGAGATTGTTTTAAGTGATAAGGCCACCTCATTGTACGTTTTTGATTATTTCTTGTTTCTGAGTATTATTTCTAATTTTATTGTACAGTAAAATATTTTTGTATTTGTATTTTAGAAACGTCCTTTAGTATTAAATGAACTTAAAAGCTATAATAATTAACTGAGTGCGACTGTAAACGCGACATATTGGGGGTTCGATTCCCACTCCAGGAAATGTAAAAGTTTAGTATTTTCGTTTCCTGGGTTTGATAACAAGGCAAAGCGCGGCGTTGAGTTTCGTCTCTCAGCACGCAATGCCTCAATTCGGCGGAGAGTGGGAAACGGAGAGTCTTAACACTAGGTTCTTAGTTAAAGCGCGAAACTAATTATTTTGTTTGGTGGTAGCAGATTCGTCCTCCGACTGGCTCGCGACCACTATCATGTCAAAGACTAACCGCCAAATATTTAATGATGTGTTCCGGATGGATAACATGCAAGCCAGGTTTTCCCTATTCCTACCCATCCTTTCCCGTTGTGTGTTCCCGTCGTATGTGGTGGTTCCGATAACGAACTACTACATTGTCCTCCCCTTTCATCTGTATCCTCTAGGTCGGCAACGCGTTTACAACACCTCGGTGTTGTAGATGTCCATGGGCGAAGGCAACCACATAACATCAGGTGGTTCTTCTGCTCGTTTGCCCTCCGTTATCCATAAAAAAAATGGGCCAAATGAGAACTACCTATTCTAAACATTACTAAATAATTGATAATAAATACATAGCGAAAAAGAAACAAAAATACAAGTAAGCAAAATTTTATTAGTACAAATATATAGGAGTATGTTTTATTGATGATTCAACTTTCTCCGTACATTTTGGACGAGTTTATTGGATATTTTGTTGACAAATTATATTACTATCAGATTCTATTTCAAATAAGGGTCTGGCTGAGATGAGATTATTGTACCTTCTATCGTTATTTATAGGGGCTATATATATTAAGACGTATATATGTCGTGGCACAGAGGCATAAGAGTGGGACTGTAAACACGACAGATTGTGGGTTCGATTCCTACTGCAGGCAATGTAAAATGTAGTATTTTCATTTCTTGGGTTTGGTAACAAGGCAAAGCGCGGCGTTGAGTTCCGCCACTCAACACGCAATGCCTCAATTCAGCGGAAAGTGGGGAACGGAATTGTTGAAAGAATGGAGTGTCTTAACACTAGGTTCTCTGGTTCCCTCTGCCTACCCTGCTATATGCGGGTTACAGCGTGAAGTTAAAAAAAAAACCTTACAATGTGGCAAAGTATTTTTTTAATTATAATTGTATTCCTATTTCTAGTTATGTTATATATTTAAATTTGTTATGAAAATAAGCAATACTAACATAAAATTTAGGTGTAATTTTTTTTTCTATTTTTACTATTTACACTCATACAAAGTTAATTCGGTCACAACCCGAGGCCAGAGGTTGTAAGGCGATAGGCGTACACAACATCTTTATAAACTTTGTAGACAGGGATTGATTACTTGATAGATAATATATAGCTTTTGAAAATAGAGCTTTGCTTAATACTGTTTAATTGTATATGACTGACTTTATTTTTTAAACAAAAAAAAGGCAGGAGGTACTCAATTCGATTGTATTTTTTTTATTTAATACCTGTTACTGGGTGAACCAATTTTGGTGATGTTTTTTTATATATGATAGGTATATCTTAGATGTGATACCGTTGAATTTAATTTAAGCTCTGACTATTAGTTTGGGTTTTTGAGATATTCGTAATAATGCTGTTTTTTAATTGCTTTTTATTTGACATGGAATTCTTTTTTTCTTAAAATCTTAGTTATACTGTGGACTTCTTATATAGAGGAACTACTACTCATTTTTTAACTAATCATTTTTTTTTCAGCTTCAGGCTTTGACATAGCCGGGTAGATAGTGTCAAGTTCGAACGTGTTCGAACGGTTCGAATGTTTGAACTCAATTCTGAACTCATCTTTCTCTCACCAGAATTTAGAAATAAAAAAAATACTAACTTAATTTAAAGGAAAAATATATAGAAGACAAATATTAAAATGATGATGTCCTCCTAGACGTATCCGTCGACGGCGACACACTGATTTGCCAGGTGTCATCTGCGCAGGAATATGTTATAGTACGTAAGTGTGTGCGCATACACAGACGCACTCTCTCGTCCGCTCGTTCCTTATTCCAATGGAACGGAGTACCGCTACGATCAGAGGAACGATTGGATGCAGTGTCTGGCCGACGGTAACTGCACGCGCCCTCTACCGTCGCCCTGGGCCATCCACCTTGCCTTGCTGGTTCGCCAACTCCGCCAGGCCGTTTTGCACTATCTGCGTTGGGCTGCCATCCTCGTCACCGAACCAGACTTTTGTGCTTAGCAGGAGGGAACTGCTTAGTTGGACTGCTGCATGTTTTTTTTATCACTTTTATTAACTAAATCTTGATGTATTTTATTTGTATGGATTTCTTTCTAAATATTTGGTTTTGTATTTCACTGAAATTTTAGCATTTATTATTATTTATAGCAAATTTTTGGTTTTACGTGAAAAAGTTTGACGTTCCTTGACAATCATTTTCTTCTTTTTTTCAAATATATTAATAGCCGAGTACCATTTACACTGGTATCCAAGGTGACCCCTAATTTAGCTGTATTATTTGAACAAACATAAACGTAAACTAAGCAAATACAGCATATTTATTAACTTAACAAGTTAACTTCAGACGGATATAAAATTACCCTTCAAGGTCTATGTAAATACGAGCTCTTCGTTAAAAAGCCTCGTAAAACAGACAATTTATGGTAAAATATCTTTTTATTAATGACTTATCTAGTTACTTTTTAACTATTTTAACTACTACATGTATTTAGTTTCGTTTTAGTTTTAGTATGGTTATTTATATATTTACTTATTTTTTTTAGCTTCACGCTGTATCCCGCATATATTCCGCATTATATCCCGCAGGGTAGGCATAGGAAACCTGAGAACCTAGTGTTAAGACACTCCGTTCTCTTACAACAATTCCGTTACCCACTTTCTGCCAAATTGAGGCATTGCGTGTTGAGTGACGGAACTAAACGCCGCGCTGTACCTTGTTACCAAACCCAAGAAATTAAAACACTAACATTTCCTGGAGTGAGAATTGAATCTACAACCTGTAGTGCTTACAGTCGCACGCTTATACATACATAATGTCAAGAATCGTGGTATATATACAGAAAAGAAAGAACGAAGAATATCGTCACTAAAGTATGTTGTAGTTTAGTTGCTTTCAACTTTCAACTTGAAGTCAGAGTAAAAACAACGAAGTTGACGAGACAAAAACGAGTCACTTTTCGTCCGAACTTACAACATTATGTTTTGAGTGGCGGAAGACAAAGAATAGTCGAGTGTTTTAATAATCTAATATTATTCAAATTCTTTTTTTTTTATGGATAACGGATGGCAAACGAGCAGAAAGAACACCTGATGATAAGTGGTTACCTTCGCCCATGGACATCTACAACACCAGAGATGTTGTAGACACGTTGCCAACCCAGAGGATTCAGATAGAAGGGGGGGACAATGTGGTGGTGGAAAAAGGGAAAACCTGGCTTACATGCCATCGAACTGGAACACATCAATAGATATTTTGCGGTTCTTCTTTGACACGATAGTGGTCGCGAGCTAGATGGAGGACGAACCTCCTACCTAACAACTGGGATACCCGCCTCTTACGGGACGCTACCCAACGGCGAAGGGGAATTGTATTCTAATCCCGTCCCGCCACAGGGAAAAAACGTTACTTAGACCTAAGTTACAGGTTTTTGAAGGGTCGGCAACGCGTAAGTGATGCCCCTGGTGTTGCAAGCGTCCATAGGCCACGGTAACCACTTACCATCAGGTGGGCCGTGTGCCTTGTTGCCACCGTCGTGGTATAAAAAAAAAAAAAA
>JAKGSA010000023.1:0-24655 GCA_033558755.1 Philaethria dido | reverse complement strand
CTCTTAAATTGAAGTGGCGCTGGGCAGGACACATAGCTCGTTACCAAGATAAAAGGTGGACATTGAAAGCAACAAAATGGAGAGGCCCCATAGGAAAAAGGAAAGTCGGAAGACCGTACAAGAGGTGGAAAGATGATATCCAGGAGACAGAGAAGGACTGGTGGAACAAGGCCAAAGATAGGCAAATATGGGACAAGTTGGAGGAGGCCTACACTCAGAGAGGGGTCCAATTCGTGAAAAACGAAGTAAACTAATAATACTAACAACTTATATGTTACTTAACACTAACCATACCAACAACATTTGAATTGTAACCCAAGAATTGGAATAAAAGGCTTATTATTATTATTATTATATAATGTAATAGTACACCATAACTTCGATCTCGACTAATATTCGTAACTTCGTTTGTATAGGTTTAATGCCACACCATCGGCCGTTACTGAAATTTGAGTAAAACTGTCATCGCTTTCATTTTGAAGTGCTGTTGGTTCACTTTCACAAACGTAAAATTTCCACAAAAGTTTACTCACATTAAATCGTTAGTCCTAAAATAAATGATAAAGTTTCTGACTTAAAAAAATAATAAAATTCACACAGATTAACACCTAACTGCATATTAGGGATTTCAAAAAATCCGTCTGTATTGGATATCTAATAATTATAATTTAAATTGTACCATTTAAAGATAACTGAATTTAAACAAAATGCACTAAAAAGCAACTTTAAATTTAATTAAGTTTAAATACCACCAGATTAGAAACACTAGCTATGATATAAAAATGGATCATTAAAATTGGTTAAGTCAGTAAAAAGTTACGCGGTAACACATATAAAAAATACAATTTAGTCTAATTGAGAACTCCTCCTCCTCCTCTTTTTTTTCGTTTGGTGGTAGGAGGTTCGTCCTCCGTCTGGCTCGCGACCACTATCATGTCAAAGACGAACCGCCAAATATCTTATGATGTGTTCCGGTTCGATGGCATGTAAGCCAGGCTTTCCTCTTTCCCACCTATCCTTTCCCCAAAATCTGGTAGTTCCGATAGCGGACTACTACATTGTCCTCCCCTTCTATCTGTATCCTCTAGGTTGGCAACGCATCTAGAACATCTCTGGTGTTGTAGATGGTCATGGGCAAAGGTAGCCACTTACCATCAGGTGGTCCTTTTGCTCGTTTGCCATCCGTTATCCATTAAAAAAAAAAAAAAAAAAAAAGTCGGTAAATTACTATGTTGTCTAAAATTCATAACTCTAATTTCATTATCGATTTGAATTCCTTATTAAAATTAATATTGCCAAATTTTAAATTTATCCTAAAACTTAAGCCTATGTCAATTTTATATTTTTTCTTCACATAACTTCATTATCTGCGGTGAACAATCAATTTGCATTAAAAAACTTTTAGGGTGGCAAATTTCTAAGGGATATTCCTCTAGAGACATTTGGCCAGGCACCATTTTGATACGATTAACGACTTTTTTGCATTAAAGATTACTGATTCAGTTTCCTAAATTTTTGTAAAGTTGTTTCATTTTAAATCGTTCAGAATTCGATAATTTAGATCAGCCACTTAGGGCTGTTTTCGATATTTAAGTAATTCTTTTAAACTGACTTCAAAAATAAGAAGGTTATATGTTTACAGAGTAAACCAATTTGATGAATCTCAAAGTTTAGTATCTATATGATCCCATTTAAATTTAATGCCTATAGTGCGAGATCAAAATGCTCACAGCGCGGTTAAGATCTGACAAGTAGTTTTTGAGATATTCGTAATAATGATAATTTACAGCGCATTTCTTTAGAAATCAGTTTTTTTGTTATAATCTTAATTATATTATTTTTATATTGATTCTAAGAATGTTATACACATATCTACACTCCAAAATTACTTTACTCCTAAAACGTTGAACACAGCGGTATTCATATTGGCCATGATTGTGGCGTTTACGACATTTTTATGGTGATGTAATAAAAAGAATCATACTGTCACGTCGTGATTACGTATGGAAGTATGAAAATTTCATGGCATAACCTATAACAATATATGTTTCATGATGACAATATTATAGTCAAATTGATGTAAAATATGGGCATCATGGTGTAGTAGAATAGGCTTTGGCTTGGGTTCGATTCTTTGGTTTTGAGTTCGATTCCCATTAGGGGAATTATTGTATTTGATTCATTTTTATTCCCGCGTTGATAAGACGCAGCGTTAGATTCTGTCACTCAACAGTTAATGCCTCGAAATAAGGCGGAAAGTTCTCTGTAGAGTTTCTCTCGTTTCTATGTTTTATACGTTTTCTAAAAATATTCTCCTTATCCTAAGTATGTGAGTAACACTTTAAATAACAAAAAATATTTAATTAGAATCGCATTCTCTCTTATCAGACGATTGTTCTTAGAAACAATCTTTGGGTAACACAAATTTGTAAAAATCTCTCTACAGAGATGCTTACAACAAATATAAGTTTTAATAAGCATTTGAGAATTAGCTTAGTAATAATATTAGGAAATCTTAAATGATAACAAGAAATACGTTATACTTTTATGATCCGCTTGAACACACTGCACACTGCACGCGGATGCAAACATCCGGTAGTATATTTCTACGTACTTCCGTATCCTTTGTAGAATTGCTTTGCAATTGTAATTTATTAATCTTTATATGTTCATATTCATTTCAATGTTCATTTTAATGTTCTTCTTTGTGCTGCTTTCTTGCTTTCTTTTGGCTTACAACGAAGAAAAGTCGTGTGCAGTGCAGACACGAAAGAAAATTTTGACAATTAAAACAAATAAACCAAAATTGTTCTGAAATTAAATGCACTAAACACTAAATTTATCACGAATAAGTCAAAACCTACTTGTCAGAACCTAACTAAATTTAAATGGGATCACATGAGAAATAATATCTATTATTAGAAAATCACTATTTTTTACAATCATGCCTTCAAAAAGCAAACGCTGACCATGAACATCTCGATGCTGTAGATAGTGCATCCCTTTTTTTTAGCTTCACGCTGTATTCCTCATATAGCAGGATAGGCAGAGGGAACCTGAGAACCTAGTGTTAAAACACTCCGTTCCCCATTTTGCGTGCTAAGTGGCGGAAATCAACGCCGCTCTTTGCCTTGTAACCCAAACCAGGAAATGAAAATACTAAACTTTTACATTTCCTGAAGAGGGAATCGAATCCACAACCTGTCGCGTTTACAGTCACACGCTTGTGCCACGACCCTGTAACACCATCGTTGACTTCAATCCATTTAAGGGAATATTTTCACTTGTCCACTTTTGCAGAATTAAGCACGGCTTTAAATTCCGCCACCCACAGTGTCACAAAGTCAGGCGAAAAGAGGAGAACTGAGTGCCTTAATACTAGATTAGACAGAATCTAGTTCCTGCTATGAGGGAAAAACAAATTATACAAAAGGTACTTTATCATAATGTTAAGACCATTTTTCATTGTTTTTTATGTGGTAAAACAAAAAAAAATCGTATTCTTACAAAAAAAATTGTTACATTTGAATTGAAGGGGAAGAAAAGCCTACTCAGCGCTCATCTCGTCTCCCTAAGTAGATAATTAAATTAGGAAATTGGTGGCAAGCTTATGGCAATCTAGAGTTTTTTATAACAATTTAATTTTATTATGGTAAAATACTTTGAATTATTATTGCTATGTTGTAAGATTGCTTGTTATAATGATGTCTTAGGTTCTTGTCACTATCTTTAGACATAATATGAAATAAATGAAATTATTTTAACCTTAGCGTTTGGCGCTCCGTTCTCTCTGACTACCCCGTTAGGGATAAAACGTGAAGTTAAGTAAGTAGTAGGGTCGGCAACGCGTAAGTGATGCCCCTGGTGTTGCAAGCGTCCATAGGCCACGGCACGGTAACCACTTACCATCAGGTGGGCCGTGTGCCTTGTTGCCACCGTCGTGGTATAAAAAAAAAAAAAAGTAAGTATTTTAACCAGATTATTCGCATATATTTTAGTATTCGAAAATACATTTTTACATTTAAAGCCGACGTTTCGAACACTTTACAGTAGTCCGTGTCCGTAAGTCTACCTGTGACTACGGATTGATCCGGTTAAAATAGTTTAATTCAATATTTTTATAACGTTAAAATAGTTTCAGCGTTGAGCTCCGCCACTCAGCATGGATGCATCAAATCCTCAGAAAGTGGGGAATGGTAATATTCCATGAACGGTAATGTTAAACAAAGAACGGAGTGTCTTAACACTAGATTCTCCTCTGGTTTCCTCAGCCTTATGAATTCATTTCGTTAGCCTTTTTTTTTGTATTCGGAAATACATTTTTTGGAAACCCAAAGTTTTAATTCAATTAATAAAGTAAAAATTATATATATATGTGACTTCATATTGAGACATATGTATCTACAGTTTTATATAAAGTAATATATACATTGCTAAGGAAATGCATGTTTTACGCATCTACAACGAGTTTAATTTAATGTAATAAATAAATAGGTGAGTGCAGAAACAACGTAAGTCCGGATTTTCAAATTTTGCAGGAGGGAGAAAAAAGTGTATAACTTTTCATTTCTAAGGTAGTTTAAATTGCTTACGAATTTTTAAACTTTTTGTGACTGATTCAAATAGCAAATCAAATAAAACGAGACAAATAGATAGTATAATAAAGTATGAAAAATATTGAAATTCGCTTTAAAATGTTTTATAAATAGCATATATGGATTCTGCTACTTCAATAACTCATCTAGACATATCGTAGGACGAAATTTAGAAAGCTTTACTACCCGAAGCTTTCAACAAAGAATGATCATTTGGCGAGAGATTTCCCTATTTTAGAATTTTTGTCCAGATTTCCATATTTACAATCTTTTATTTTGAAACTTTATTTTATTTTTAATTTTCCCTGTTTGCTTATTTGTTTAGATCAAAAGTACTTGAAGTTTGATCCCTTTCCTATTAATAGATTAGTCTGATATTTAGTGAATTTAGTTCTAGCGAATATACTATTTAATAATTTTTTTAATTATTTTATAACTTACCCAATACCCATAGGTATTTAAATAAAGGGTTTGATTTGTAGAATACTATAAAGCATAAATAAAACTTGTTTTATAAATTGTATTGAAGTAATTTTATTTGTTTCATAATTTTCAGCGTACACTTTTAGATTTAAAATCACGAAAATTATGATAAAAATGTTATAGTGATAATCGATTACAAATTTTACTTTCACTATATAACATAATTATGATCAAGAGAACAAGAGAATGGAGTGTCTTAACACTAGGTTCTCTGGTTCCCTCTGCCTACCCTGCTATATGCGGGTTACAGCGTGAAGTTAAAAAAAAGAATGATTAGAACAAAAAAAATATATTTCACTTAAATGCACTAAAAAGTAACATTATAAGCACTAGGTAGTCATATAAAAAAAAGAATCATCAAAATTGTTTCACCTAGTAAAAAGTTATGCGGTAACATAAAAAATACAATCGAATCAAAACTTCCTTCTTTTTAAGAAGTCGGTTAAAATACTAGCAAGGGAATTATGTTAAGCAAAAAAAAACTTTTTCTCATTTCGCAATGACTTGATAAATTTATAATTTCGATACAAAGTTGTATTGAAAGAGAATTTTAACATTCATTCCCCCGTTTGGCAGCCCCACAGTCCGCATACATCAGCGCCAAAACAAAGAATATCTTGTAGAATGTAAATTTTACCGAATACACTTGCTTTATTTGCATGGCCCTGTGATAAATTTCTTTTTAAATTTAGTACCTCGTTCACGTCGTTTATTAGACTTTTGAATTGGTTTTGTATATATTGGAAACTTTTATGCAATTTATTTCTATTATTATGAGCTTAGAGAAGAAACTCCTTAGCGCACCATGGATTCATCGTGCGGGGTACCCATTGCGTTGCAGAGAAAGGAGTTTGGAGAGTACCTGGAACTTACGACCCAAGTGTCGGTTTAAGGGGCCCCTTTGAAATGCCCATCACCTGCTCTAATATCCGCGCTCCTCTCTCTACCTAAACAAATTTGAAAAGATCTTACTAATTTTCATTTATAATAGATATTATCCGTACAATGCGTGAATAGATTGATAAGTTGGGTTGCATATATGTCTTTTTCAAGTTAATAGGCATTAAGATTGCTTATATGCATACCTACTTTTTTTTTAACTTCACGCTGTAACCCGCATATAGCAGGGTAGGCAGAGGGAACCAGAGAACCTACTGTTAAGACACTCCATTCTCTTTCAACAATTCCGTTTCCCACTTTCCGCCGAATTGAGGTATTGCGTGTTGAGTGGCGGAACTCAACGCCGCGCGTTGCCTTATAACCTACTTAAAACTGTAATTAATGTCTTGAATGTATTTAGAGTGAGATATTTAACGTTATATTTTAACTAAATAACACAAAATCTTTATAAATGTAAGTGTTATTATAAAATTTCATTTAAATCCGGACAGTTATTTTTAAGTGAAAGAATAACATCTATTTCCTTCCCACAAACTTTGGTATTTATAATATTAATAAAAATATACATACATACATACATACATAGCTTCACGCTGTATCCCGCATATAGCAGGGTAAGTAGAGGGAACCTAGTGTTAAGACACTCCGTTCCCTACTTTCCGCCGAATTGAGGCATTGCGTGCTGAGTGGCGGAACTCAAAGCCGCGCTTTGCCTTGTTACCAAACCCAGGAAATGAAAAATTCAATTTCCTGGAGTGGGAATCGAACCCACAACCTGTCGCTTTACAGTCGCACACTTGTGCCTCTGCGCCTTTTTGAATACTCATTGTTCGATAGTTCTCACAATACTTTTCTGAAATAAAAATAAGAAACATTTCATCTCAAGTCATAGTTACGCTTATAAGAAAAAAACAATGTGAAAAAAGCACAAATCCCCTGGGCTTCTATTCTGAGGCAAAGTTAGAATTTGTCTTTGCCTTCTTTATGCCAGCGCCTTGAAATCTTCTGATATTATTCAATTCAATGAAAACTTTTTGTTGATTTTGCTTTCATTTTCAATCAGTTGAGATTATATGTAAATACATTTTTTGTGGACTATGGTTTTTTTAGCTTTTTTGTGTCCCGTACATAGCAGGATAGGCAGAGGGAACCAAAGAACCTAGTGTTAAGATACTCCGCTCTCTTATAACATTTACGTTCCCCACTTACCGCCGAATTGAGACATTGCGTGATGACTGGCGGAAACCAACGCCGCGCAATGCCTTGTAACTAGAGCTAGAAAATGAAAATACTTAACATTATTTAATATTTTCATTTCCTGGAGTGGGAGTCGAACCCGCGACCGGTTGAGGTCGCGTTTAAAGTCGCACGCTTATGCCTCTGCGCCCTGCTGCGCCTGTTTTATAGGTTACTTAGCAGAATAATCAGAGTGAGCATAGTGTCAAGTGAGCTTAGTGTCAAGCTTAGTGTTCGCTGACCAAATTCGAGACATTACGTGTTTAGTGGCGGAAATCAACGCTACACTTTGTATTATCTAAGCAGAGAAATTAAAATAAGTTAAATATTATATAATCATTTCTTCGAATGGGAATCGAACCCACAACTAATCCCGTTTACAATTAGATTATGTTATTCATTAACTTCACGCTGTATCCCACATATAGCAGGGTAGGCAGAGGGAACCTGAGAGCCTAGTGTTAAGACACTCCGTTCTCTTACAACAATTCCGTTCCCAGTTATTCATTATATGTCTAATAACAAAAAATATTTATAAACTGTAGCGCACGTGTTATGCCATGTATAAGTTTATTCAAGTTTCATTTTTTTTTTTTTTATGGATACCGGATGGCAAACGAGCAGACGGACCGCCTGATGGTAATTGGTTACCTTCGCCCATGAACATCTACAACACAAGAGATGTACTAGATGCGTTGCCAACCTAGAGGATACAGATGGAAAGGGAGGATAATGTAGTAGTCCGCTATCGGAACCACCACATTTTGGGGAAAGGATGGGTGGGAAAGGGGAAAACCTGGCTTACATGCCATCGAACCGGAACACATCATAAGATATTTGGCGGTTCGTCTTTAGATTTATTCAGTAGTTTTTGTGTGAAAAATTAACGAATATTCATCCATCCTTACAAACTTTCGTTTTTATAATATTAGTAGAATTTACAATAATTTAGAACTAGAAAATATAACATACGTTTATAAAAACTTTTTTAAAATTTGATATTTAATTGTGTTAAATATTAATTGGCGCAGAGGCACAAAGCGCCAGACTGTAAACGCGACATGTTGTGGACTCGATTCCCAATAAGTATGAATCTCGTAAGTACTTTCATTTCCTCGCTCTGGTAACAAGGCGAAATTCGGCGGAAGGTGAGGAACGGAAATTTAAAAAAAGAACGAAGTGCTTTAACACTTGTTTCTCAGTTTCCCTCTGCCTACCCTGCTATGTGCGGGATGCAGCGTGAAGCTAAAAATTAAAAAAATATATTTAAATCACTCATGAAACTCATAATGTCTTTAAAATTGTTTCCTTATACACATCTAAATTCATAAGGTTAAAATACCTAAACAAAATTTGCTTCACTTATAATATAAGCTCCCACAATACAAGTCTATAAAAAGCTCAATTTATCTTCAAAGCTAAATACCTTTTGAAAACGTAAACAAGAAATTTGGGTTACTATGCTAAGTGAGTTATTATGGAAGGAACAAACATACTTAATACAAACAAGTCTCATTTACATCTGTAGTAGTGTTTATTTTAATGTTTCGTGAAGAAATGTACCAATATCATTAAATTATTTAGTTTTTGTAAAAATAAGTAGTTATTAAAAATATATATTTATCAAATTTTGTCGTGGCGCAGAGGCACAAGCGTGCGACTGTAAACGCGACAGGTTGTGGGTTCGATTCCCACTCCAGGATATGAAGTATTTTTATTTTTTGGGTTTGGGAACGAAATGAAAGGCAAAAGCGCGGCGTTGAGTTCTCACTCAGCACACAATGCCTCAATTAGGCGGAAAGTGGGGAACGGAATTGTTGAAAGAGAACGGAGTGTCCGAGCACTAGGTTCTCAGGTTCCCTCTGCCTACCCAGCTATATGCGGGATACAGTGTGAAACTAAAAAAAAGGATCTGAGTGTGGGTAAATCAAATTAAAAAAATATTTAGTACCATATTACTCAATATTTTTTTGGATATACGAACGTTTCCTTACAGAAGAGTAGTCAGAGAGATGATAGTGGCATAATTCAAGACGTTGTGGGTTGAGATAACGGTTCTCAACGCTGCGCTTTGCCTTACCAGATCGGAAAAATATAAATATTTTTAATATGATCAAAGCCTCGTTTAGGGATCGAACTGACAATCATTGTCATTTACAGTGGGACGGTGTTCCATAGCGCCACCATGGCCTCAATTACTGGATATTTTGTAATTTTAAGTATGATTATTATATAATTTTGTTGTTATAGTAGTAAATACTTGAAGCAAAAACTTTGGATCCCTTTTTACGAAAATTACTCGGACGGCAGAGCATGAAATTTGGCACACTTATATTTTATATAGAGAAGGAATGCAGAATGCTAATTATTTTTTTGAATATAATGTATATTACAAGCGCTACCATGGTTGACATTCACGTTTATATAAAGTGACATATACAAACATTGCTAAAGACAACGCGTTGTTAACGCGTCATCGGGGCCACTAATACTCAGAATATATTATTTATTTAAAAATTAATACATATATTAATTTTTAAATAAATAATATTTCAGAAACAGTTAAGTCATGAGAATAAAGCTTCATTCGGCAATAAGTACTAACTTAAATCTGCTTCCAACAAATTCGTATAGATGGCGCTACTAGTACGTGTAGCATTTTCGTAGCAACCTCGTAGAAGGCTTCGCGGCTACGAAAAAAAGTACCAGGACCACATGAAACAAGAAGAGGTTAGGAAAACGCGAAAATGTGAATGGAACGCATGCATAAAGGAAAATCTAATTCCAAGGGATAAGGATATCTGGAAATCCCGATTAGAGCGGAAAATGTCTACTAGGTACCAGGAGAATATGAGTAGCGAGGAGTTTGTTATGGTTGTAGGTAAGGGGACGCTTGGATTACTTGAGATATGCGATGGGCGTGGCCAAGTTTTCACGCAAGCGCAGTAAAGTTATTTTTGGAAGAGGGATTTTGGTTTTTCCTAAAGTATATGTATGTTGAAGTTAATTTTAATTTAATATATTTATAATTTAAGAGATTTATATTTATAGAGTTATATAATTTTGGAATTTAAAAGAATGAAAAGCGTCTCATGTTAAGTTGCTATGATAATACTTTTTACGCGATGTAACATTATATCTTCTGTTTTTATTTATATTTTATAGTTAAAATTATTTTATTATACATTCAGTATACATTATTGTTATTACAATTTGTTATTATAATTTATTTTTCCATTCATTTTATAAGGCCATCTATCGGAATTTTCATGTACTAGCTGGTATGAGCTTCGCAAAGTTCATAACTTTTCATACTTAGTGCTTTTACCATCAGCGAGTTTTATTTTAAAATACAATTACATATTTAAAAATAGGTATAGTAATTATATAATAATTATTATTTGTATTTAAATTGAATATTTAAATGTAAAAATAAGTTAAGTAAATTTCAAATATAACTACGCTACATGTCAGTTCATACGTTAACCGATAGATGTCGCTATGAAGAAAACTGAAAAAAATACGCTTAAAGTTATATTCTCATTATCCTTGTTATCGTACAAGGATAGCAGGTTCATTATAAGAAAATATTATTTTAGATGGGGAACGGAGGGTCTTAGCATTAGGTTCCCTCTGCCGGCCATGCTATATACGGGATACAGCGTGAAGCAATGTAATTTTCAAATAAATTGCACGTCAAAAATGCAAATATAAATATATATTTTTTTTTCTATTATTGATTTTGTTGTAGTCTTCTGTATATAAGCTATGCAAATTTAATGGTAAAACGCTGCTCACCCATGTTACACCCAATTGTAAGACATTGAATATTGAGTGGCGGTATTTAACGCCACGCTTTGTCTTGCTAGAACGGTGGAATAAAAACAAATGAAATATTAATTTTACTGATACCCGAATACACAACCACGCGTCTTATCTTAACTACTAATCCCACCTCTAAGGCCAGCAACGCACCTGTAGCTCCTCTGGTGTTACGCGGAGCCGTGGGTAGCGGTAATTGTTTACCATCACGTGACCCGAAAGCTCGTTTGCCTAGTCCTTCCCATAGAAAAAAAAAACAAAAAACTTGTCTCATATTTACAATCAAACGCTGTTTCATTGAACAACGGTAGCTATTTAATATTATATTTTTCATCCAATGACCCTAAAAAAGACAAAAATAAAGCCAATTAATATTTACGAGGTCCACAAATACCATGCCAGTCATACATTGAAATATAAACAAAACGATTTCCAAACAAAAAGCTCTCCCCAGGGCTTTTGGGATACATTGTCAACTTTTTCATCACTTCGTGTATGTGTACTGTAGATACGTCTATTTCAGATTTGTCAATTTCCTAAATTGAATAAATAGAATATGTATTACATGTCACGTATGTTTTTAGCTTTTCGCGTTTAAACAATGAATGTTTATTTTTTTTGTTTATTTTTTTAACTTCACGCTGTATCCCGCATATAGCAGGGTAGGCAGAGGGAACCTGAGAACCTAGTGTTAAGACACTCTGTTCTCTTTCAACAAATCCGTTCCCTATTTTCCGCCAGATTGAGGCATTGCGTGTTGAGTGGCGGACTCAACGCCGCGCTTTGCCTTGTTACCAAGCCCAGAAAATGAAAATACTTCATTTCCTGGAGTGGGAATCGAGAACCCACAACCTGTCGCTTTACAATCGCACACTTGTGCCTCTGCGCCGCGACAGACAAGTTTATTGTGTGTGTAAATAAACACGCTTTTATTAGTTTCGGTTGTATAATGAAAACTTTGAATGCTGTTTTGATCGACTTCAAAATGTGGGATTAATACAATTTTTTGCATATTTATTAAAGACCGATGATAATGTTAATGGAAATAACCGATGAATATGAAAAAATATAGAATACACTGTTCCGAAATGTATTTTTAATACAAACAGTCAGTTTCTAACAGTGCCACGATTAAGTTTTTTTCTTAATATACTCGTATACTTTGTTGGCTCAATTCCTTAATTTCAAAATTAAATTAATTATAAAAAATATTTAATTAGTTATATAAAGCTATGAACTCATTCTCAATATAAAAATGTTACCAAACATAAATTTCAAACTTTTTAAAACTCTATATTTTTATATAAGCAATTTCAAAAATGTTAGGTACAAACCTACGTAACGTAGTACATACTCGTAATATTGACCATCAAAGTGGCTATTTCTATTTTTGTCAAAGATTGAGTGCACAGCAAACATATCAGATGGAGGTCGGGCGAGGGTAAGATCTTTTACAACAAAAATTATTTGCCAAACGTGAGGGGCCAGGAATCTCCGATTGCCCATAAACCCCTTAGGGAAGGCACAGAAAATCAAGAGACAATTTTATTATGAAGTATCTTTCTTTATGAAAACCTCAAGTACTTGTAAATTTCAATTTATTTTTTATAAAATAAATTATTATACTTTTATATATAACATAAACGCAGAGGCACAAGCGTGCAACTGTAAACGCGACAGGTTGTGGGTTCGATTCCCACTCCAGGAAATATTAGTATTTTCATTTTCTGGGTTTGGTAACAAGGCAAAGCGCGACGTTGAATTTCGCCACTCAGCACGCAATGCCTCAATTCGGCGGAAAGTGGGGAACGGAATTGTTGTAAGAGGACGGAGTGTCTTAACACTAGGTTCTCGGGTTTCCTCTGCCTACCCTGCTATATGCGGGATACAGCGTAAAGTTATATCTAACATAATATAGACATTCAAGGATTTCTTCTCCCACATTTGAACTTAATCATCAGACCAGCTTAATTAAAGGTATTATGTATAACATATACGTATAATTGCCATGTTTCATAGTGATTAAATAAGTATGCTGGCATAATAAGAGAATTTAGAAGAAGTTAGGAGAGTTCCCATTCGGGAATAAATATTATGTTATATTCCTTCCCCCAGTCTGGTAAGAGAAGATGCGGCGACGAGTTCCGTCACTCACAACGTCCGGATGTCAAGCTAAAAGCAGAAAAAAGATTGTCTTTATGCTATGTTCTCTCTGAAAATGTATGAAGGAAAAAAAAACAAGTACATCATAATATTTTATTTTATGTTATCTTACGATTCAATATCAATGGAAAGCAAGGAACCGAAATTTCCTATACCAATATATCTATATAGACACTTATCGAAATATATTAAAAGCTTTTAAATGTATCGTTTTAAATATAATTAATTATATAAGGGCGAAAGATAATTAGCAATCACGTAGCGCGGAGACGAGGTATCTTTAACTAATTAAAGATAGCAATCCTGGTGCGTGTTACGCGTGAAGTGAAAATTTGAGTCATATTTTATAGCCATTTTTAGTCTTTTCTATTGCAATATTCTTTTTCCTATAGGCATAAAAACGTTCAGCCCATTATATAAGCATAACATGTTTGTTGGAAGAAAGATAAATCCAACTTAGTTTCACTGGATTCAAGATTTTTATTATTTCTTTTAGCTTTACGCTGTATCCTGCACATAGCAGGGTAGGCGGAGGGAACATGAGAACCTAGTGTTAAGACACTCCGTTCTCTTTCAACATTTCCGATCCCCACTTTCCACCTAATTGAGGCATTGCTTGCTGAGTGGTGGAACTCAACGCCGCGCGTTGCCTTGTTACCAGACCCAAGAAATGAAAATACTAAATATGTAATAAATAAAATGTTTGAAGTAATATATAAATAAGTTATTATAGAATCGATCTTACAAACATCATATACGAGTAAACACACTTCTCAATTGCGCTACGAAAGTCATTCAAGCAATCTAATTAAAAGTGTTTTAGTTGATATTGTATCTTAACTAATTAATTAGTATCTATTAACTCGTCATGTTTACCTTTTACCATTTATATGTAAAGTTATTTTTTTAGAACTTCACTTTCGTCCCTAGCGGAGTAGTCAGAAAGACTGGAACTCAGAACTCTACGGTGCGTGCAAACTCTACAGTCAACTTCTTCGAAAATATCGTGCTGAAGGTTTTTAGATGAAAAGAGTATGGTCCAAGTATGTGTAGACTTATAGTATATTGGCTGTATGTGGATAATAGCTAAAATCTCCTTTTTCTCCAATCTCGTAGGAATTTCGAGAAATTCCTGACGAAAGAACGAATGCTGCTTACACGTCCCAAGGACTCTACATGCCAAATTTCAACTATCTTTGGCCAGTAGTTTCACTGACACACTGGTGTTATCTATCAGTCACTTTGTAACGGAAGCATTTTATATGTATAGATAAAAACAAGTGATCCGTATTTAATATTGCTTATAAACTACCTCGCTGTATATATGCATGTGAAGTACTTCTGGTTGTGATCTCGAGTGATCCCGCAGCTTTTCATAAAAGTGACGAGGGTTTCCTGCCTTCGTTTAATTTCCTAAATTAATAATGTATGTACATTTGGATATTAAACAACTAACATATTAAAACTATTATTATAAGCCATCGTGGCGCAGACAATGTCTAACTGTAAGCACGATTGGTGAGGTCACTCAAGGTTCAATCCGCATACATTGCATATTCACGCTTTATCTCGCATAGCATACTCAAAGAGAACTTAGTGTCAAAACACTCCGTTCTTATGTTTCGCCTAAGCTCTTGTCTCACAGTGTCTCGACACTGTGTGTGATAGAACTAAACGGTGTGCTTTATATTGCTAGAGGAATAATTATATTTATTTTATTTGGATTTCTGCTCTGTGGTAAGTGAATGCGTGCATTGAGCTTTATCTTTTAACATGGAACGTCTTGATTTCTTGCTGAAAGTTGAGAAAACATTTGTCTCTAACTTTTTTCTGACTTTGTATGCACGAAATAGTGTGACGCTAATATAAAGATGGAACGTGACGTGAAGCTGTCGTGTATTGATATTTTATATGAATTAAGAAAAATATTTATATTACTCTATTTCCTTTTGTGTCATTCCTACTTTAATCTTGTTCTGTCTTCAAAATTCTAACATTAAATCAACCGTTCCCAATTTCCGGCCCCCTTACAGACATGTTGTGTGATTCATCCAATATCTTACTTTATCAACGAAAACAAAAGTTCCTCGAGTGGGAATCGAACCCGCAACTACACCAACATGGCGTCAGTGACGATAGATTCTCACGTACTTCCCTAGATTAGTTTTGGTTATAAAAGCAGAAGTTAAACCCACAAAACGAAAACGTTCAAAATTGTTTGAAACTTTCATAAAATAGTTTTACATTGTTATATAAACATAGAGCCACAACTATATTTGGAATAATATTTGTCTATTCTATTATGCAAAAGTTTTTTTTTATGTTTTGATGTAAATATATATAATATAGGTTTTATATTTTATTTTTTTAAAGCCTTAGTCTATACTAAGAAATACTTAGGCGACCACCATTACCTGCTCAAACTGAATTGTGGAACCACTTGAGTATTTGGTCTGATTTTAGTATAGAGGCTAGAGCAGCATTCTCAACCACTGTGCCGCGGCATTTTTGTCTGCCTCCAAATTTCAAAAGTGTTCCGCCAAATTTTGCAAATATATAATAATGCTAATATTATTAAATTATATAGTGCGTTGTAGTAAGTAAATAAATTTTATCTTTTTCGTTGTGTGCCGCCAAATTTCGAAATCGATAAATATGTGCTGCAACAAAAAAAGGTTGAGAATCACTGGGCTAGAGGCTTAACCTTTAGTTTAACTCCTAACATACTCATCCTCCTAGCAAAATGTATGTATATCGGTGTACATAAAAGTGCATTTGATATTAAACGCTTAGTGTGGTATGAATAATATGCACTTCATTAATTTACAGTATTTCTTATGTACAATTATTAATGTAATTGGCGTTTGAAACTATTCCATACTACAAATTTTCATTATGTCATATTTCTCCAAACGCATAATTTTTGTAAAAAGGGGTGCGAAGAAATATATTGCGTGTTAAGTCATAGAACCTGGACAGAACAGAACAGTGGACAGAAAACGAAGAAAAGAGTGTTTTAACACTAGATTCTCTCTCACTACTCTGCCAATAGGTAAAAATAGCGAAATGATACAATTAATAACAGTAAAATTTATGTAAGTTGAATCATAACTATGATTTCGATGTTGGAAGTCAAATTAAAATGGAGTTTACTAAGTTTCTAAAGGCTAACATAAGCCGCATTGTTTTAATTGAAAATTTAATATATGTATAGTGAAGTGAATAGGATTAAGTAAGAGAGATAGATTAATCGATTTTATTGGTTAGTGTGCGATGGAATAATTTTTTAAAAAAAACCCGACGTTATATAAAATGCACTATTTTTTTTAACTTCACGCTGTATCCCGCATGTAGTGGGAAAGACAGAGGGAACCAGAGAACCTAGTGTTAAGACACTCCATTCTCAACAATTCCGTTCCCCACTTTCCGCCGAATTGAGGCATTGCGTGTTGAGTGGCGAAACTCAACGCCGCGCTTTGTCTTGTTACCAAACCCAAGGAATGAAGATACTAAATTTTACATTTCCTCGAGTGGGAATCGATTCCACAACCTGTCGCGTTTACAGTCGCACGCTTGTGCCTTTGCGCCACGACAGGCGTTAAACTAACTAAAAATAGTTACGAATAACTCAAAAACTACTTGTCAGATCTTAGATAAATTTATCACATAAGATAAGAATCATCAAAATTGGTTTATTCAGTAAAAAGTGCGTTAACACACATTTAAAATACATTCGAATTGGTAACCTCGTTTTTAGAGGTCAGTTAAAAAAATATTATGATATTAAGTGACAGGTTAAAAGCCTACCAAAGGGAGCATTAACCGCACGTCTTGTTTTCATTGCTATATCCACATACGTTTTGCTAAGTGGGAAAGCGAGGATCATTGGTTTTTTTGTAAAAAAAAAGAAACTGTTTTTTTTTATTTAAGCGGTAAGACTTGTCTGGGTATTGTATATTTATAATACAATATATCTTCAATTACCTAATTTAGTGGAGTAAGAGTAAGAATATTACTTAACCTAAAAAAAACAATTTAAGAAAAAGTATAAACATTTGTACGCAGTGGGACTTGAACCAGCGAACTTTGGTAACCGTCCAAGCGCTATGACCAGCCATGCGTTCTTTCGCCAAGTGATCAAAGCGCTTGGACGGTTTCCAAGAGGTGCGATTTTCGTATCCTAAGTGTGTAATTATAGCATCAACACTTTGAAATATCAAAAATACTTATCTAACCTAACCACGTATCCGAGCTATACTTTCAACTTTACATTTTTTCCCACATAGCAGTACCCTATTATGCGTAAGTACTATATCTATATCAGTACCGAAAGAACATAGTACCAATCAGATTGAACATATAATCAAGATATTCTGTTCTCTAACTTCTGCAATAGTTCGACATATTGCGTGTTGAGTGGTGAAATGACGCCTGTCGTGGCGCAGAGGCACAAGCGTGCGACTGTAAACGCGACAGGTTGTGGGTTCGTTTCCCACTCCAGGAAATGATTTTGTTTATTTCCTAGGTTTGGTAATAAAGCAAAGCGCGGCGTTGAATTCCGCCACTCAGCACGCAATGCCTCAATTTGGCGAAAGCTTTGTATGTATGAGTGGTGTAGCTCAGTGCCGCACTTTGACATACCAGAGCGGAAAAATGAAAATAATTTAAATATAAACTCCCACGAGGTGGAATTAGACATACAATCATTTATGTTTACAGTTTAACGCTATTCCACTACTACTAATTTAGTAAAAATTAACAAAATTTAAATTAAGATATAATAATTTTATAATATTTTTTTTACTTTGTTAGGTGGTAGGAGGTTCGTCCTCCGACTGGCTCGCGACCACTATCATGTCAAAGACGAACCGCCAAATATCTAATGATGTGTTCCGGTTCGATGGCATGTAAGCCAGATTTTCCCCTTTCCCACCCATCCTTTCCCCAAAATGTGGTGGTTCTGATAGTGGACTACTACATTGTCCCCCCTTCCATCAGTATCCTCTAGGTTGGCAACGCATCTACAACATCTCTGGTGTTGTAGATGTCTATGGGCGAAGGTAACCACTTACCATCAGGTGGTCCTTCTGCTCGTTTGCCGTCCGTTATCAATAAAAAAAAATAAATAAAAATAATACATTTTTGCACATAGAATTTTACAGGATATTAGCGAAATGTAAAAGTTTAATATCTTAACACCACCACCTTATCACTTTATTAAAGTGATCTCTTAACAAGCAACCATTATAATAGAAGATTTATTGTGAATGAACGCGGAAAGTGGTGAACGGAAGTGTTAAAAGAGAACGAAGTTTAGTATTTCCATTTCCTGGGCTTAGTAACAAGGCAAAGCGCGGCGTTGAGTTCCGTCACTCAACACTCAATGCCTTAATGCGGAAAGTGGGGAACGGAGTGTCTTAACACTAGGTTCTCAGGTTCCCTCTGTCTACCCTGCTATGTGCGGGATACAGCGTGAAGCTATAAAAACGCAGAAACGTGCAAAAAGTAGGTCAGAGTAAATAAAAGGTGTAAAAAAAAGACAATAAAAGTACTTTTAATGGAGGAAGAAAATAATTAATCTTATTATTCATTAAAATATTACCTTATAGGAAACTTCTTTGGAATTTCATTATAGAAGATCTGAAAGCCACTCACCTTGTGTTCGACGAGCTTTTTTGATAAAGCTCTTTTATATGCTAATATTTTTGATCATACTCATATGAACTTTATTAAAGTTCAATTAATAGGAAATAAGAATTCACTTTTATATCAGAGAAGAAAATATTTATTTATTTATTTTTTAGCTTCATGCTGTATGCTGCACATAGCAGGGTAGGCAAAGGGAGTCTGAGAACCTAGTGTCAAGACACTCCGTTCCCCACTTTCCGCATTAAGGCATTGAGTGTTGAGTGACGGAACTCAACGCCGCGCTTTGCCTTGTTACTAAGCCCAGGAAATGAAAATACTAAGATTTGACATTTTCAAATAAAAGAAGTTTTTAAATAACATAAAAACATAATTTACAGTTAAAACTGATACGTATAACGTAAAAATGCATAAAAATTATGCAGTTTTGATTTGTCAACTTACTAACGCCTAATGCAAATATATTATGAAGATAAAAAAATTATAATATTAAAAGAATCAAAGACAGATACGATTTTTACTTACTTATCTTCTATTATATTTCTCTAAGCACTCGCTCTATAGTACAAAGTTCGCGGGATTACCTGTAATAAAAGGAAACACATTTTAAAAAGAGGTTCGTAGGATAGCTTGTGTAAATCAAATATAATTATTTGCAGTATTACTTTATTTATAACGCCTGTTACGGCGTAGAGGTATGGCAAAAGGGAAAGCGCGGCGTTGAGTTCCGCCACTACTTAATTTATATTACATTATGGTAATGTAGTATTACTTTTTTTATATTAATGTTCCTTTTCCTTTAATCTATTTTTATTTAGAGGCTTTTTAAGTAATAGTAATACAAAAATTTCAGCCCCATAGGCCCCTAAAAATCTTACAGCACATAATGTTCCCTGTAAAAGAAAAATATTTTAAATGATTATAGCATACATATATACATAGCTTCATGCTATATCCCGCATATAGCAGGGTAGGCAGAGGGAACCTAGTGTTAAGACACTCCGTTCCCCACTTTCCGCTGAATTAAGGCATTGCATGATTAGTGGCGGAACTCAACACCGTGCTTTGCCTTGTTAGCAAACCCGGGAATTGAAAAAATCCATTTCCTGGAATGGGAATCGAACCCACAACCTGTCGCGTTTACAGTTGCACGCTTGTGCCTCTGCGCCACGACAAGCGTTGTAAATGATTATAGGAAACGGTCAAAACAAGATTTTTTTTATTTCATACATTCATATGTCAAAATCTAAAATAAAGACGATGGTGTATTTAAAAATATTTCCTTTCAATATCTATAGATATTGAAAGGAAATATTTGAGTTTTTCTAAGATAACTCTACTTTTTCTTCAAAGAAATATATGTAGAAAGCACATAACATATAGACATTTCTTTTCCTAAAAACAAAATAAAACGTATATCTTTCAGCGTATCATTAAAGAGGACAGGAACTTCACTAATTGGCGAGCTTTTATAACAGACATCGCCTTGGGGCAGAAAATATCTTTTGAACATACTCGTACCGTACCGTAGAAAGTTTACACCGAATATTTTAAGTCTATTCAAAAAGGTCATGGGTACTGCGTTTTGTATTTTTACTCATATTTTATTACTATAGACACTTGCGATTCACGTTGCTTTATCCTGCGTAAGAGGATAGTCAGAGAGAGCTGATACTAGATCAAGAAACTTCGATTGCTTTCCTTTTCGCCGAAATTAAAGACATTGCGTATCCCACCGCTTGGTGGTATTCAACGCTCAGCATTATGTTAGCACGAAGAGCAGAGAAATTAAAATATTTTAAATATAATCATTCTGGGTGAGTTCTATTCAGAATCCTATGACCAATTGAGTTTACAGACAGACGTGTGTCTTTTAAGTTCATGTAGATGACCACGTCAGAAACAATAGCTATCATACAAAAAATAATTATCGAAATTAGTTCACTCAGTAAAAAGTGTATTGATATAGTATTAACGGTAACACATATATATAATACATTAGAACTGATAATCTCCTTTTTCTGAAATCGGCTAAAAATAACAATCATTATATTACTGTACTTAGAGTGAGGTTTTATGCAAATCGAATTATTTTATTATAATCTTTACTTATATTTGATATAAATATCAAAGTTGACTAGAAAGTCTTTATAATGGTTGGACAATATATTATAAATAATATCATGACTTATAACTGTAGTTATCTTTATATAAATACATGAAGCAAAAACTTTGTACCCCTTTTTACGAAAATTACGCAGACGGAGGAGCATGAAACTTGGCACATACTTATAGTTTATATAGAAAAGGAGTGCAGAATGCTATTTTTTTTAAATAATACATAAAAAGTATATTAAATTAATAAAATAAATGTTACATACACTACCATGGTTTGACATTCACGTTTATATAAAGTGACATATGCATACATTGCTAAAGACAACGCGTTGTTAACGCGTCTACGGGGACTAGTCTATATAAGTACGTGAAGCAAAAACTTTGTACCACTTTTTACGAAAATTACGCAGACGGAGCATGAAACTTGGCACAATTATAGTTTATATACAGACGGAGTGCAAAATGCTAATATATTTTTTAAATAATGCATAAAAAGTATATTAAATTAATAAAACAAATGTTACACACACTACCATGGTTTGACATCTATGTTTATATAAAGTAACATATACATTACTAAAGACAACGCGTTGTTAACGCGCCAACGCGGACACTATTATAAATAATATCATGACTTATTACTTTAGTTATAATATATAAAACATCCTATAAATGTTAAGCCCGACACAAAATGGTAGACAAAAGCTAGCTCCATAATAGCATGGTATTAACAAAATCGGATTAAATGTGAACCAAGAATATAAAATGATGAAACCGTCTCACTTACATTTCTATTTCCGTGATGTATTTCAGTCTGTTTCCAGGAGATAAAATAGGAAATACTGGATTTTTAGGTTTACATATTATAGACATAGAAATAATGAACCTTAATACATTGTAATAAAATATATTTTGGTATGTATAAAGTGAAATTGATAAATATATTTTTAAAATATTTTGATGCATAAGGATGCTCTCGTATTTTTCATATTGCTCTAATGGCTTCCATCGAAAATTCGTTTGTATGTAGTGAAGTGAAATAACATTATTTAAGATAAAATATGCCCTTTGAGTTTTTTTAAAAAAACTTTGTCTTTTATAAGAAGTACAACATTTTTGATAAGACAAATAGAAATATGTTTTTGAAGTGAAAACTTCTTAAGCAACGTTGTGCACAAATGTGCTCCCATTTTTTACCCATCACCATTCTGTGAAAAATGTTAAACTCGCGCCAGGACACGTGACCTGATCGAAAATTCGTAAGGCAAAATTTTTATGTTTGTGTATAATACCGCAATAAAAGAATATTATATTTTAGCACATCAATAATACTACTTTAATACTGATAATTAAAATAATAAAACACATAATTATAAAGAACAAAAAAACCCGACTGAACTAATTCTTCAAATTTAGGAAGTAAATACAAATAAAGTAAGCTTTAAAACCTATTTATGTGTTATATATTTGAAATGTCGAACGTCACCTTAATTATATGTATCAGTTTAGGGGTTTGGAAGATATGAGGCAATAAAGAATATTACAAACATATATGATACGCGCGAAAAGCATAACCCTCCTCTGACAGTCGGATATAAAAGCAAATCGTGCCAAATTAAACCTGACCATTCCAAAATATTAAAAAATGCAAAGTTAATATTTAAGCACTCCCGGAGTATTACCTATTTATTAAATAATTTCAACCAATTAATAGTAGTCATTTATGTTTTTTTCATCATTTCGTTTTCTTTAATTGTATACGTTTATATCTGTATATTTATACTTATATGTATATACCAAATTATACATACAAATGAATAGCCCACAGTGTGCATGTAGCTACATTCCCATATCCCTGTTGACCGAACTAACACGATATTGGACGCAGGTGCAATTTCTACATGTCAGGTCATGTATTTCACAATTTACTGATGTCTTGCTATGAATTAGAAATGCTAAGGAAAATCTTATTTGCCCTAAACTTTATAATTTTTATAATTTCCAGCCGTAATTATTTATCATAAGTTGATAAAAAATACATACTTTTCAGAGTAAGTACTTATAATTCTTATCTGTTTTTTTTTTTTTTTTATTGATAACGGACGGCAAACGAGCAGAAGGACCACCTGATGGTAAGTGGTTACCTTCGCCCATAGACATCTACAACACCAGAGATGTTGTAGATGCGTTGCCAACCTAGAGGATACTGATGGAAGGGGGGACAATGTAGTAGTCCACTATCAGAACCACCACATTTTGGGGAAAGGATGGGTGGGAAAGGGGAAAATCTGGCTTACATGCCATCGAACCGGAACACATCATTAGATATTTGGCGGTTCGTCTTTGACATGATAGTGGTCGCGAGCCAGTCGGAGGACGAACCTCCTACCACCTAACAAAGTAAAAAAAATATTATAAAATTATTATATCTTAATTTAAATTTTGTTAATTTTTACTAAATTAGTAGTAGTGAGATAGCGTTAAACTGTAAACATAAATGATTGTATGTCTTATTCCACCTCGTGGGAGGTTATATTTAAATTATTTCCATTTTTCCGCTCTGGTATGTCAAAGTGCGGCACTGAGCTACACCACTCATACATACAAAGCTTTCGCCAAATTGAGGCATTGCGTGGTGAGTGGCGGAACTAAACGCCGCGCCTTTTTCTTGTTACCAAACCCAGGAAATGAAAAATTCCATTTCCTAGAGAGGTAATCGAACCCACAACCTGTCGCGTTTACAGTTGCACGCTTCAAGCGGACAGGCGTCGTTTCACCACTCAACACGCAATATGTCGAACTATTGCAGAAGTTAGAGAACAGAATATCTTGATTATATGTTCAATCTGATTGGTACTATGTTCTTTCGGTACTGATATAGATATAGTACTTACGCATAATAGGGTACTGATATGCGGGAAAAAATGTAAAATTGAAAATATAGCTCGGATATGTGGTTAGGTTAGATAAGTATTTTTGATATTTCAAAGTGTTGATGCTATAATTACACACTTAGGATACGAAAATCGCACCTCTTGGAAACCGTCCAAGCGCTTTGATCACTTGGCGAAAGAACGCATGGCTGGTCATAGCGCTTGGACGGTTACCAAAGTTCGCTGGTTCAAGTCCCACTGCGTACAAATGTTTATACTTTTTCTTAAATTGTTTTTTTTAGGTTAAGTAATATTCTTACTCTTACTCCACTAAATTAGGTAATTGAAGATATATTGTATTACAAATATACAATACCCAGACAAGTCTTACCGCTTAAATAAAAAAAAACAGTTTTTTTTTACAAAAAAACCAATGACCCTCGCTTTACCACTTAGCAAAACGTATGTGGATTTAGCAATGAAAACAAGACATGCGGTTAATGCTCCCTTTGATAGGCTTTTATCCTGTCACTTAATATCATAATATTTTTTTAACTGACCTCTAAAAACGAGGTTACCAATTCGAATGTATTTTAAATGTGTGTTAACGCACTTTTTACTGAATAAACCAATTTTGATTCTTATCTTATGTGATAAATTTATCTAAGATCTGACAAGTAGTTTTTGAGTTATTCGTAACTATTTTTAGTTAGTTTAACGCCTGTCGTGGCGCAAAGGCACAAGCGTGCGACTGTAAACGCGACAGGTTGTGGGATCGATTCCCACTCGAGGAAATGTAAAATTTAGTATCTTCATTCC
>JAKGSA010000022.1:264203-289983 GCA_033558755.1 Philaethria dido | reverse complement strand
CGTAAAGTGCCCATCAAACAATTTCCAGCTTATGCTCGTTGGCAAGGTGAAAATTCATACTCAAAACACATTTGACTGTTTTTGGGTTGTTCCATTTTGTTGTGACCTACAGGATGTTAACAATGAAGTCAACAACTCGGCACAGTTTACAGTTTTTCTTTGATAAAGGCGAAAATGACAGCCAGAAGCTAAATTTCGGACATAAAATAGTTTTAAGCCACACCAAGAATCCACTTATTTTATTTATTTATTTTTTTTAACTTCACGCTGTATCCCGCATATAGCAGGGTAGGCAGAGGGAACATGAGAACCTAGTGTTAAGACACTCCGTTCTCTTACAACAATTATTTTGGAACAGTTATTTTATTATGGAATATAATGACTTGCTTCCATATCCATAACCGCTCAAAGCTGATGCTTGACCAGAAACGGTCAAAGTTAGCCAACAGAACGGGTGTTATATTGTATTTCATCAAGGCAACGCATAGCCATACACATCAGTATTGCCTCACCAAAATCTCCGGAAGTTTGATAGTTTTAATGCATCCACCATAAAGTCCGGGCCGTTAGGTTCGACAAAAAGATGGTAAGAGTCACACTCAGCGATTACCAGTTTGTCTCATTGCAGAATTTCCTAAGTAATAAGAAATTTAAAGAGCTAAAATATGTAAATAGGCATTTTAAGAAAAAAAATTTCGATAGAGAAAACTGACTTCAAAGTAAATGCTATAAAAAGTATAATTGTTACGTCCAATCTTAACTAAATGTAAATGGGACATTCAAATGTAACACTTTAAAGAATTTAAGGATATTTTCAAAGAAATACAGTTGATATTTTGATTTCAACTTTATTTTTCTTTTCTGTTTCAAAGCGATGTTGGTATTGCAGTAGATAGCACTCGTACACTCTATTTGCTCAGCAATCGCGAAGCAATATCCTCCGCAGGATCACCTCAGAATGCTTGCACAGTGTAAAATACTGGAAACGAATGGAAAATAAAACTTTTTAACCGACTTCTCAAAAGAAGGAGGTTATCAATTTGACATACATATATACATAGCTTCACGCTGTATCCCGTAGGGTAGGTAGGGGGAACCTAGTGTTAAGACACTCCGTTCCCCACTTTCCGCCAAATTGAGGCATTGCGTGCTGAGTGGAGGAAGTCAACGCCGCGCTTTGACTTGTTACCAAACCCAGGAAATGAAAAATATCAATTTGACTCTACCTTGTTTCTGTGTTGCCGCATAATTTTTTATTGGATGAACAAATTTTGATATATTTTTTTATAATAGCTAGTGCTTCTGATGTTAATGTTAACTAAATTGAAATGGGACCACTGTTTAAATTAAGTTAAGTAATGACAAATAGTTTTGGAGTTATTCGTAATAACGTTACATTTTAGGGGTATTTTAATTCAAGAAGATTTTCTTTTTTTGTTAAAATCCTAATAATTATCAAACAAATATATATAAACCACATTATGGCAAACATTCAAAACATCCCATATTCATTGTCGTTCACTTCGCACACTTTAACCTAAATAGTCAATACGAGTATAATATCGGCACCCAAGTGTACGTGAGAACGTACACGTCCCTCTAAATTGTTCCATTACAATGAAATTCCAAGAGGAACAGATAGGTATATACGATGATGGCTATATAAAAGCGAAGTGGTAATTCCGATGATAACTGCCAACTAGTCCACAGGCACATAATGAGGTATTATTATTATATAAGTATTATAGATATTATTATTATTATAGTAATATAAAATATAATTTAATCTTGAATTATTCATTTATTAGGTTATAAAGGTGGTTTTCTCTTCAGGTCAGTCATGGCGCAAAGACACAAGGGTACGATAGTAAACGTGACAGGTGGTGAGTTCGATTCACACTCCAGACAATGAAAATACTAAATATTTTTAATACTCAATATTTAATATGCAATGCCTAAATCCGGCGGAAAGTGAAAAACGCAAATGTTAAAAGAGAACGGAGTGTCTTAACATTAGGTTCTCTGGTTCCCTCTGCCTACCCTTTTGCGTGCAAGATACAGCGTAAAGCTAAAAAAAGTGCAAAAAAGTATCTTGAAGAGAAAAGTATCTTCCTAACCTGCGATGCGAGAAAAAGCGTGAAGCTGTTATTTATCATGGTTGTGGTTATAACTAAGTACTACCATACTTAGTACTTACATATTATTCAATTTAAAAATTTGATAACTATGCTGCTTTCAATTTAACATAATAATACATATAAAAACTTCGTTACCCATTCAGTGACTGACAGACAACGTACAGTAGAAACTACAGAAACAACTCAGAAAGTTTAAATTTGGTATGTAGGTTAGGCTTTCGAGAAATCCCTATGGGAAGGGGAAACATCGCGATTTTTACGTTTAACAATTCCATCTAAATCCCGCATAGATGAAACTGTGGTTAACAATTGATAAAAGACTGAGTCTTTTTAGTATGTATATATAAAAACTAATTATTTGTACCTGTCGTGGCGCAGAGGGCGTGTGACTGATACGCGATAGGTTGTAGGTTCGATTTCCACTTCAGCAAATGAAAACATTAAATAACATTTAGTATTTTCATTTCTTCGCTCTGGTAACATGGTAAAGCGCAGCGTTAAGTTCCGCTATTCAGCACGCAATGCCTCAATTCAGCGGAAAGTGGGCAACGGAAAGAGAACGGAGTGTCTAAATAATATCTTAATTATGAAAAAATGTTTTTTTCAACCGATAATTATCGATAAGTACAAAACATTAACCTCACTTAAAATATCATGAAAATGTGCTTAACCGAGTCATATCAATTATTGTTAATTAACTACCTTGGAAACGGTACAATTCAATTTGTTTTTGAAACTCCAGCCAAATGGGAACTAAAACCTCATTAGGAGGTTAAATAGGGGTTCTATTGGGAGCATAAGTCAGCATTTTTCATTGTATTATAAATTATGTTAGAATTTAATAGTATTTGCAAGTAATCATTACGTTGCCTCATCTAGCATATGGAATGTGTTCTATATATTTTTTAGCTTCACGCTGTATCCCACACATAGCTGAGTAGGCAGAGGGAGCCAGAGAAACTAGTGTTAAGACACTCCTTTTTAACATTTCCGTTCCCCACTTTCCACCGAATTAACGCATTGCGAGCTAAGTGGCGGAACTCAACGTCGCACTTTGCCTTACGAGAGAGAAATGAAAAAAAATAAATATAATCATTTCCCGAGCAGAGATCGAACCCACTTACAATCGCATCTACAGTCGGACCCATGAATTACCATAATTTCTGATATAATAACATTTGTTTCTCCTTTAGGATTATAACGATTAACATAAGAAAGTGCTTACAGTAATTAAGAGGATCAGTAAATAATTCAGAGCTTAATAGATAAGCTGCTCAGGAAACGTATGAAAACAGTAATGAATTTGATTAGTGAGCCAGGTTTCTTTGGATAAATGGTTAATACTTCCGGTTATCCTCACCTTGGAAACGGAGATAAGGAAGTAAAAAAATACGTATTTATGAGTTAAAATAGAAATATTTATTTTAATTATTTATTTAAGATTTTTTCGTATTTCTAATGTAACAATTTATTTTATATTTCTAACTCATACTTAGCTTCACGCTGTATCCCGCGTATAGCAGGGTAGGCAAAGAGAACCCAGTGTTAAGACACTCCGTTCCCCACTTTCCGCCGAATTGAGGCATTGCTGAGTGGTGGAACTCAACGCCGCGCTTTGCCTTGTTACCAAACCCAGGAGATGAAAAATTCCATTTCCTGGAGTGGGAATCGAACCCACAACCGATCGCGTTTACACTCGCACACTGCCTCTGCGCCACGACAGGTGTTATTCATACGTATATAAAAATATTGACGTACATAATATAAACGTATTCTGTCGAAACAGAATATGGATATGAATTGTTTTGTCTAAAAATCATGAATTTCATATGAGTGAGACGTGCAGGGTACGGCGTATTTTTTCAAAGCAAAAAATACAAAAAATGTTTATTTTACCAATTGTATGCAAGTAACAGATACTAAATTATAAAAAAATATAAATTCGTTCAAGCCGTGAATATGTTGGTAAGTCGACTTACAGATGTACTTTTTTTAAATATTAATTATCATTAGGATTTGCTTGACGACCGATAGCCACCCATTTAAACTGTAGGAAGTTACAGTCGCCGGCGACCGACTTGCAGGCGACTAGTTGACAGTGCGTATGAGCTCTAAGTTAGTGGCGGATTTCAACGCCGCACTTTGTCTCAACAGATAATCGCAAAGAAAAAAAAATCACATAAATTACTCTAATTAAACGCCTGTCGTGGCGCAGAGGCACAAGCGTGCGACTGTAAAGGGGTCAGGTTGTTGTCGATTCCGCCTCGAGGAAATGTAAAATTTAGTATTTTCATTTCTTGGGTTTGGTAACAAGGCAAAGCGCGGCGTTGAGTTTCGCCACTCAACACGCAATGCCTCAATTTGGCGGAAAGTGGGGAATAGAAATGTTGAAAGAGAATGGAATGTCTTAACACTAGGTTATCTAGTTTCCTCCGCCTACCCCGCTATATGCGGGATACAGCGTGAAGTAAAAAAAAAAAATTAAAAAATTAGAATACATAAAACAAATAATCTTGTAGACTTAATATCCTCAAAATTGAAAAACGTAGCCTACGACGAACAGTAGCTATGAATTATGAAAGAGGTGAATAAATTTGTTTTGTGCAAAATTATGTCAAGTGGATGCGGACGGATGGGACTACCGGCTTGTATTGTTGAGTTACTGAATGTATTATGAAAGTGTTATTTTATTTAAATTCAAGTCCAGTGTATGGTTTTTTATTTAATTTATATAATTTCTTTTTTATAAGTCATACTGTATTGTGTAAGAAACATCTTTAAGCAAAAAGATATTGTTTTTACCCACTTCAAATATTTGATTTATAGAATCACGCTTTAGTGTAATCATTTCCTCGCTTTGATAACAAGGCGAAACGCGGCGGCGAGTTCCGCCACTCAGAACGCAATGCCTCAACTCAGCTATTAATGAGTTATTATATTACTATCCCCGTTGAAGCATATCATAGCGAAACACATCTTTCAAAATGTATGTTAAACAGCAGTGCTTAAAATATATTTTATTGTTTTTACGTATTTTTAAAGCATTACTTAAAACATTAATTCTACACTTTTTCGCCTTTAAACTTTAAACATGTTAAATTTCATGCTCCTTCTCCTTGTAAAGAATCGAAATTTTTCTTTCATATATTAGTAATTTAAAATAGGGTACTGAACTGCAAATATTCAGTTCCATCTGTATTTAAAACATATCGTATTTCCCTACTTTTCATACGTAAATAGTAGATAGCGGACAGTCATAAGAAATCCAAAAAATCAAATATTATTAATATTTAATGTTAGTCATACACTTAGAATAAAAAAAAACGTGTAAAAAATTAAACTTCGAAGGACTCTAACCTGCGCCTCTCGAAACCAATTCTACCCGAAGTCCTCCGGTGGAATCCTACATTTATTCGAGCAACCCACAGAGAAAGCTGGGCTACTGGATGGTGAAGAAATTTCTGGTTGGAGAAATTTGAAACTTGGCAAATTCCTTGAGAGGACTAAGAGAAGATTACTTAAAATTTGTACGGGAACGAGAAAAACGTATGTTTTAAAATTAAATATATAAAAGAAATAATAAAAGAAATTTAGTATGGAAAGGGTCATAAAGTTAACGCAAACTAAATTATAGGCAACGAAACATGCTTATAATTATAATTTCCCAAAGTAGAAACATAATTCACAATCAACATATTGAGTAATACACGCCTTGACTAACTATTATTCCCCTATCTCCCCTGAGTGTTATATGAACCTGTAACCTATAACCATGTATGTAACCAACCAAACAGTTATATCGGTTTAACAAGTTACGAGTTATCTCCTAAACCACAAGCAAACGTCAAAATGGTTAACCGATATTAATATCACAAGCGGCAGTCAATTACGAATGTATTTAGACCGCAGTCAAAGCAAATTGAATGTTAGTTCGTTTTGAAATGACAGCTATCATAAGTTAGTTATAAATTATTGTTTATAATATAATATTTGTGTATTTATATAATACTATATATGCAGAGGCACAAGCGTGTGATTGTAAACGCGACAGGTTTTGGGTTCGATTCCTACACTACTGAAAATACTGCTGACTAAAGACAATAGGAAACGAAAATATGAAATATTTATAATAATTAATATTTACTATTTTCATTTCCTCGCTCTGGTAACGAGGCAAAACGCGGCGTTGAGTTCCGCCACTCAGCATGCAATGCCTCAATTCGGCAGAAAGTGGGGAACGGTAAGACACTCTTAGTACTTTTCTCCTTTCCCACCTATCCGTTCCCCAAAATGTGGTGATTCCGATAGCGGACTACTACATTGTCCTCCCCTTCCATTTGTATCCTCTAGGTTGGCAACACATCTACAACATCTCTGGTGTTGTAGATATTCATAAGCGAAGGTAACCACTTACCATCAGGTGGCCCTCCTGCTCATTTGCCATACGTTATCCATAAAAAAACTAGGTTCTCAGGTTCCCTTTGCCTACTATGTGCGAGATACAGCGTGAAACTCAATCATACCTGCCTTATAACCTCATATAAGATAAATAAAAAGAAAACACGCGCATAACCATACTTTCTTGTTCTTTGTTAACTCACAAACACTAAGACAAACAAAAATTCTAAATTAATTATATAATTTACTGCTAAACTTTCTATGACTATAGCGACATGCCTCAGGCAGTCTCCACGCGCAGATATGACAAACAATATGAACTGAAGTCAAATAGGACTTTCATTTAGACTTTTGTTTACATACACTGCTATTGTGTAGTATATTTGACCGATTTCACAAAAAAGAAGGTTCTCAATTCTACTGTTTTTTTTTATGTATATAATTGCATAAGTATGGAGTTCTTTTTTGTGATAGTTAGTGCTTCTCATATGATGTCACTTAAATTTGGTTAAGATCTGATAAGTAGTTTTAGAGTTATTTGTAATAATTTTAGTTTTAAGTGACTTTTCATTTAATTTTGTCGGTTTTCTTTCTTAAAATTTTTATTATTCTTATAATCTTCGCTTATATAGTATAGTATCAACGTGATTCATTGGAGCAGCATCTGATTATACACAATGATTGTGGGCACAATTATTACGAATAACTCAAAAACTACTTGTCACATCTTAACTAAATTTAAATATGACTACATCAGAAGTACTAGCTATCACATAAATAAGGAATCATCAAAATTAGATCACTCAGTAAAAATCTATGCGGTATCACATAAAAAATACAGTCAAATTGATAATCACCTCTTTTTTTGAAATCAGTAAAAAATAGTTCATTTTTTTTTAACTTTACGCTGTAATCCACATATAGCAGGGTAGGCAGATGGAACCTGAGAACGTAGTGTTAAGACACTCTGTTCTCTCAATAATTCCGTTCCCCACTTTCCGCCGAATTGAGGCATTGCGTGTTGAGTAGCGGAACTCAACGCCGCGCTTTGCCTTGTTACCAAACCCAAGAAATGAAAATACTAAATTTTACATTTCCTGGAGTGGGAATCGAACCCACAACCTGTCGCGTTTACAGTCGCACGCTTGTGCCTCTGTGCCACGACAGGCGTTAGAACTATGTGTGGAACAGAATTTTGTTATCTACAGATCAGCCACATCAAGTGATATGAACACAACAATAGGGCGCAATCATTGTAATGTATGCACTGTATGGAGCTTATGAATACAGACTAATATGAGCTGGAAAGTACCTATTAAGTTTTGTTCTTGTATTATAATACGAGTATTTTTGATAGCTTCACCATGTATCCCGTCCAAAGCAGGGTAGGCAGAGGGAGTCTAAGAAACTAGTGTTAAGACACTCCATTTTAAGATTTCCGTTCCTCACTTTCTGCCGAATAGAGGCTGAAGCGAGTGACCGTTAACGCGACATGTTGTGGATTCGATTTCCACCCCAGAAAATGAAAATATTAAATATTTATAATAATTAAAATTTGTTATTTTTATTTTCTCGCTCTGGTAACAAGGCAAAGCGCTGCGTTGAATACCGTCACTAAACATGCAATGCCTCAATTCGGTGGGGAGTGAGTACCGGAAATTATAATATATAAGGCTAACGTTATTGAATGACTGAATGACAATGGAGATTTTTTTTTGTGGATAACGGATGGCAAACGAGCAGAAGGACCACCTGATTCGCCCATAGACATCTACAACAACAGAGATGTTGTAGATGCGTTGCCGACCTAGAGGATACAGATGGAAGGTGAGGACAATGTAGTAGTCCGCTATCGGAACCATCACATTTTGGGGAAAGGATGGGTGGGAAAAAGGGAAAATCTGGCTTACATGCCATCGAACCAGGACACATCAAAAGATATTTGGCGGTTCGTCTTTGACATGATAGTGGTCGCGAGCCAGTCGGAGGACGAACCTCCTACCACCTAACAAATATGCTCCTTGAACAATACAGGGGAACACGAAGAGAGAGAGGGATTGCGTGAAATCTCATGAAAATAGAAAAAAGGAAATTTACAGTATTATAGTTCTCGCCACCGAAGATGGAGGATACTGTTAATCTATCTATATAGAAAAATCTTGCAATGTTTTTTTGAACTACTTGCCGTTCAATTTGTTTTAAAGTATTTTTAACCAATAAAAAGATATTATTTTCACGTAGCGTCTCTTCAGCAACGGGTAGAAATTGTAGACCAGGGGAATGAGAAAATTATTTTATTTTTACTTCACGCTGTACCCGCATATAGCAGGGTAGGCAGAGGGAACCAGAGAACTTAGTGTTAAGACACTCCATTCTCTTTCAACAATTCCGTTCCCCACTTTCCGCCGAATTGAGGCATTGCTTGTTGAGTGGCGGAACTCAACCCCGCGCTTTGCCTTGTGACCAAACCCAAGAAATGAAAATACTAAATTTTACATTTCCTGGAGTGGGAATCGAACCCACAACCGGTCGCGTTTATATAAAACTATTAGAAAACGATAATAATTTTATTAGTGTTTCTTTTATTTATTTGAATATACGAGTAAGATTACTTGTGTTTACTTATGTTTTACATATAACTTTTTTTGAAAATTTTCCCCCACATTTAAAATCGATATCTACTATAAAACTTTCTAAGCCTCAATCTGGCGGAAAGTGGGGAACGGATTTGTTGAAAGAGAACGGAGTGTCTTAACACTAGGTTCTCAGGTTCCCTCTGTCTACCCTGCTATATGCGGGATACAGCGTGAAGTTAAAAAAAAAACTTTCTAAGCTTATATTATATTCCATTTCATTTCAAATATTTTATTGCAAACTTGGCTTTTCACAATCGTAAATCAGTGTAAGGAAATGCGAATTTTATGTGGCTCTAAACGAAACATATTATAAGTTTCAACTTAGTAACAACAAAGTATCAAAATGTATTTCTGAAAAGCTATACTACAACTATTTTCAAAGCAATATTACAATGTATATATATTAGACAAAATTTGTTGTTATAATTAAGATTTTAAAAAACAAAGAAAACTTGACGCCTGTCGTGGCGCAGAGGCACAAGCGTGCGACTGTAAACCGACAGGTTGTGGGTTCGATTCCCACTCCAGGAAATGTTACAATTTTCATTTCCTGGGTTTGGTAACAAGGCAAAGCGCAGCGTTGAGTTCCGCCACTCAACACGCAATGCCTCAATTTGGCGGAAAGTGGTGAACGGAATTGTTTTAAGAGAACGGAGTGTCTTAGCACTAGGTTCTCAGGTTCCCTCTGCCTACCCTGCCATATGTGAAATACAGCGTGAAGTTAAAAAAAAAATCAAAATGTATTTCTGAAAAGCTATACTACAACTATTTTCAAAGCAATATTACAATGTATATATATTAGACACAATTTGTTGTTATAATTAAGATTTTAATAAAAATGAAAGGAAACTTCAAATAAAATGGTAGTACCATAATAAATTGGTGCGGGTGCCGGGCCCATCGCGTTGCAGAGAGAGGAGTTTGGAGAGTGCCTGGGACTTACGACCCAGGTAGGCTTAAAGGGCCCCTTTAAAATGTACATTAACGTTCATCTCCACTGTCTGCGCTCCTCTCTCTACCTAATCAAATTTGAAAAGATCCTACTGCCTTCGAAATACGTGCTAGAAATAAACTGATAATAGTTTTAGACCGGCTGAGATCTTTTAGTAGATTATGGAGAGATTTCGCTGTTATACATCTATATATATATATATATATATATATAAATAAATTCGCAATAAAAGTAAAACTATTACGAATAACTCAAAAACTACTAGTCAGACCTTAGCTAAATTTAATGGAACCACATCAGAAGCACTATCATCATATAAAAAATCATCAAAACTGATTCATCCAGTAATATACATAAAAAAAATCCATCTGAACTGGGAACCTTCTTTTTCTGAAGTCGGTTAATAATTCATCTATAGACCCCTGAGAAGACCCCTGAGGTTACAGAACCGCGAAAGCCATAAACTGGGAGCAGAACAACTATTCACTGGAAAACGTTATATATTTGTTAAAGCTAGCGTAACGTTATATAGGATGGGTTCTACTTGTCATTGTACGTCGAATTTGAATGAATGACTGGGCTTATTATTATATTAGAATGTTATAAGCAGACTGTAAACAGGATTCGCTATATAACTTGCATTTTTCCGCTCTCATTACAACAAGGTGTGGCGTTGAGTTCCACCACTTATCACGATATGTCTCGATTTGTCAAGTGAAAATCAGCGACGTATTTTTACCATAGCTGCTCTCTGGCTACTGCCGTACGCATGACATTCGTATGAAAAACGCGTGAGAGTAAAACTAGAGAGAGTAAACGTTCTGATAAAATTATAAAAGGTATGAATTTGATTAATTAATACAAAATTGGCAAATATTAGTTCCAACAAAATAAACGGTTGAATTTACTTAACGATAAACGCTAGACAGCTTAGTTAAAATACAAAATTTAAATTGAATCCTTAGAAACGCTGACTATTCCTTTTGATCCAATAATTTAGGATAAAAAGGTCGGAATAATGGACGATTTTAATTTAATTTCGATATATTTATAAGATTTTGATGATTTTATTATAATAAGTTAAAACGAAAAACGACACAATATAATATATACATATATATGTATATATATATATATATATATCCCTATAAACGTAATAAAGCTTAATTAGTTTTTTTTTATTATCATATATTTTCCCCATTTCGATATCTACATACCATGTGAGAGGACGGGGTTAGAATACAATTTCCCTCCGCCGCAGGGTAGCATCCCGTAAGAGGCGGGTATCACAGTAGTTAGGTGGTAAGAGATTCGTCCTTTACTGGCTCGTGGCCACTATCATGTCAAAGACGAACCGCCAAATATCTCATGTTGTGTTCCGGTTCGATGACATATAAGCCAGGTCCCTATGCTACCAATCCTTTCCCCAGAAAATGGTGGCACCAATGGCGAACTGCCGTGCCCGCTACATTGTTCCCTTCCCCTTCCATCTACAGACTCTAGGTCGGCAACGCATGTACAACGCCTCTGGTGTTATAAATGTATATGGGCGAAGGTAACCACTTACCATCAGGCGGTAATTTTGCTCGTAAAAAACTTAGCAATCAACAAAATGGTGGATTCACGCTTTATCCCGGATAGCAGAATAATCGGAGAAGACCTAGTGGTAAGACATTCCATTCTCAGCTTTCCCTGGTATGCAAGATAGAGCGTGAAGCTGGAAAAAATATTTAACATTTGCAAATTTTAATTAATCATTGTTAGGATTTTTTCACCTTGACCTCACCTAAAAATCTTTATGGAACACCAATTTATAGAATCCCATAATCGTTTTCGCCTCAAGCCTCAATGAGGGTGAGCAAGGACCTTATTTAAAATTCCGTTATCGGCTTGTTCCGTAATAATTAATTTGTTTTGTCGCTTAATTAAATTATATTAAACAAAACGTTTTGTTTCGCGGAATTTTAATTGAAATGTATTGAACTTAGCTGTTGTTTAGTAAATATTTATATTATAATATTTAATTGTAGGTCTGTGTACATTTGAGCATTAGATTTGGATAGACGCGATTGTTGCTTCGAATTTCTTTTTTTTAACTTCATGCTATATCCTGCACATAGCAGGGTAGGTAAAAAGAACCTTAGAACCTAATGTATAGACACTCCGTTCCCTTACGATTTCCACTCCTCTCCTTCCACCGAATTTAGTCATTGCGTGATGACTGGAATTTCTATTATCCTACCAATATTATAAATGCAAAAGTTTGTGAGGATGTATGTTTATAACTCTTTTACACAACAACTACTGAAAAGATGATAAAGTTTACAGTAATATATACCTAACTTATACTTCATAATACATGGACTATAATTTATAAAGATTTTGTGTAATTTGGCTATAATATAACGATAAGCATTCAGTTTAACATAATTTCATGAGTCTGATCTAGTTAAATTGATAACATGTGTTACGCCACTTTCCACGAAATGTATAGAATTTGCAGGAAATTGAAAAAGAAAATGGCTTACCTCTAGATTTAATCAATGAAATTCTCCAGATACCTAAAGAAATTATAATAAAATATAAACTAGTGTTTATTTCTTTTTTGCCTAATCATAATCTGGTGATAAATTAATTAAGCAAGTGTCCCGATTACTTAAAAAAATATATTTTCACATTAAATACTTTATTGTATAAGGATTACAGATATTTATCCTCTAAATAAAATTATTTGTCGAAAAATTTTTACTTGGGAAAAGCCTTAAAGTAAAACATAAAAACGCACGAGTAATTTTACGGTCGATCTTATTGCGTTTCAACCCAACGGCTTAAACGCTCGACTTTTTATAACCGACTGTTGAAGAAATTTTGAGTTACATTTTATTTTCTTACACGGTTTTATACTTGTGGTTCTATTATTCTTTTTTTACAGCTTCACGCTTTATCTCACTTAGCAGGGTAGTGAAAGAAACCTAGTGTTGAGACACTCCACTCACTTAAGTGGCGGAATTCAAAGCCTCTCAATATCTGTAATAATACTACATACATAGCTTCACGCTGTATCCCTTATATAACAGGGTAGGCAGAGGGAACCTAATGATAAGACACTCCGTTCCCCACTTTCCGCCGAATTGAGGCATTGCGTGCTGGGTGGTGGAACTCGATACCGCGCCTTTGCCTTGTTACCAAACCCAAGAAATGAAAAATTCCATTTCCTGGAGTGGGAATCGAACCCACAACCTGTCGCGTTTACAGTCGCACGCTTTGTGCCTCTGCGCCACGTCAGGTGATAATAATACTAAAGAAGAGAAATCAAAATAGTTTAAATACAATCTTTCCTCGGAAATATTTTACAATGGAAATATAATATATAGTAATAAATTCTGTTTTTCCATACTCTGTTCTTATATCCAAGTAATATTGAAGACATTATGTGTAGGGCGATAAAGACTTACACAAATTATCTACCGCACCCATTTTTCTAACTAAACTTATCTATATATTTTTAACTGACTTCGGATATGTTTTTTATGTGTGTTACCGCATAACTTTTCACTGAATGAATCAATTTTGATGATCCTTTCTTATATGATAGCTAAAGCTTCTGATGTGATACCAATTCAATTAAATTAAGTTCTGACGAGTAGTTTTAGAGTTATTCGTAATAATGATACTTTTAGTGTATTTTATTTGACATTGTTAAAACTTATTTACTTATAAATTATTTATTGCACAATTAAAATAAAAAAATGTACAAAATTCTCTACCAACCAACCTTCTTTATATAGGAAATATATAAAGGTGCGTTAAAACAAATTTAAATATATATATATATATATATATAATTTAGACCATTCCATATATCTATAATACGGTTAAAATATATATATTGTATTATTTCACCTTGACCTCATCTGAATTTCCTTATGGGACACAAATTTATCGAATGTCATAATCGTTTTTGCGTGAAAGCCTCAACGAGGGTACGGCAAGAACTTTATTACGAATACCGTTATCAGCTGTAATGTCATAATTTCTTAATTATGGCTAGCCATTTAAATACGGAAATAAATTTAATTATTCTACAATTTTATTTATAACAAACATTTTAAGCAATTTTTTATTTTCTCATTTAACTTTTAAGACGTTTGTCGTGGCACAGAGGCACAAGCGTGTGACTGTGAACGCGACAGGTTATGGGTTCAATTCCCACTCCAGAAAATGTAAACTTTTAGTATTTTAATTTCCTGGATTTGGTAACAAGGCAAAGCGCGGCGTTGAGTTCCGCCACTCACCACGCAATGCCTCAATGGGGAACAGAATTGTTGTAAGAGAACAGAGTGTTTTAATACTAGGTTCTCAGGTTCCCTCTGCCTACCCTGTTCTATGCGGGATACAGCGTGAAGTTAAAAAAGAAAAGGAAAAAAAAAACCAAAACATATATAAACATAATTACAATATTAAAAACATATTTAAAATAAGTATAATGAACGTAATATTCAAACTAACCAAAATCGACAGTCCCCATATTATAGACATTCCTCGTCTAAACTTGCTTCGTAAATTTTGAATGAAACAGTTAACTACTAAATTCAAAATTCATTGAGAAGCTGAGATCATCTCGTGGTTTTTAGTACTTTGGTCTTGTTAATACTCGAAAGATATTAACTAGCTTTTAATAAATAAATATGCAACGCCTGTCGTGGCGCAGAGGCACAAGCGTGCGACTGTAGACGCGACAGGTTGTGGGTTCGATTCTCACTCCAGGAAATGTAAAATTTAGTATTTTCATTTCTTGGGTTTGGTAACAAGGCAAGGTGCGGCGTTGAGTTCCGTCACTCAACATGCAATGCCTCAATTTGGCGGAAAGTGGGGAACGGAAATGTTGAAAGAGAATGGAGTGTCTTAACACTAGGTTCTCTGGTTCCCTCTGCCTACCCCGCTATATGCGGGATACAGCGTGAAGTTAAAAAAAATATGCATAATATGTATATAATCTTTCTTTCTTTTTAAAAAGTAACAAGCACCTTTACGCTTTATCTCGCATAGCAGGGTACTGTTCGCCGATTTTCGCCCCAATTTAAACTATTTGCGTGCTAAAGGGCGGAACTCAACGCCGCAATATCTTGAAATCGGGCGAAGAACGGAATGTTTTGACTCTATGTTCTCCCTTTCTACCGTGTTATGCAGTATGAAGCGTGAAGCGGAAAATAAGAGATAAACATAACATATATACATACATTATCCTACACACATAAATCAATTTTTAGTATCATAACTCATATTTATATATATTACGACGCCTGTCGTGGCGCAGAGGCACAAGCGTGCGACTGTAAACGCGACAGGTTGTGGGTTCGATTCCCATTTCAGGAAATGTAGTATTTTAATTTTCAGGGTCTGGTGACGCAATGAAACGATCCGGCGGAAAGAAGGAAACGGAGTGTCTTAACACTAGGTTCCCTCTGCCTACCCTGCGGGATACAGCATGTTTTCATATTTTCATTTGCGCGATCGAGTAAAAATTATGAATCACTCTTAAACCAAGCAAATTTCACACGAATTCCATGTAACAAACATAAAATAACAAATAAGTGAAATAAAAAGAGTTCCATTATACTCGTACAATATATTACAAACAATCCAACAAGAATAGCCAGCTTTGTCTTGTATGACATTTTAATTAATTGTATAGGTAGTGTAATAATGAGTAATTACTGTGTACTGGGAAGGACGATAAGATAAATAGTTGTGCTGGTGCTCTTTCGTAAATGAATTGCTTGTGTTATTAATAATTATAGGAATTCTAGAAAAATGTTATTATATATCGTATATCTAAGGAGGAAGGACACATATATTTATTTATTTTTTAACTTCACGCTGTATCCCGCACATAACAGGGTAAGCAGAGGGAACCTGAGAACTTAGTGTTGTTATAACCTTATATAAACATGGATGTCAAACTATGGTAGTGTATGTAATAATTATTTTATTCATTGAATTTATTTTTATGCATTGTTTGGAAAAAGATATTATTATTTTCACTCCTTCGCTATATAAACTATAAGTGTGCCAAGTTTCATGCCCCTCCGTCCGCGTAATTTTTCTAAAAAGGGATACAAATCTTTTGCTTCACTATTGATATATAGATAAAACTATTACATTTAAGTGAGGAAAGCATGGAAAAAAATTAATTATAGGAATTCCCTCCTGGTGATTAAACCCGCACCATAGCGATCACACCTAGACGTTTGCCACGATAACAGTAGAAAATGATAAAATCTCCCTAATATTTTTCTGAACAAAATCGTGAAAAATCTAGTTTTAAAACAATCAAAAATTGACACTGTACATAATGTAGTTCGCGCTGAATTAGTTATCAATGTGGAGCGATTCCGTGGCGGATATTGCTGCATGATTGCGAACAGCGCCACTCAAAGCGATTGGTACATACTATAATAAATGGGAAATTTGTTCTGCATTTTTGACGACTATAGTAAATTATAAAAGATAACAAAATAGTAAAATTTTCAATAAGTGTTTTTATGGTTATCAATTCGACTGTATTTTTGTGTGTGTATGTGTGTTTTTCCCTGTGAGGGGACGGGTTACAATACAATTCCCCTCCGCCGCTGGGTAGCGTCTCGTAAGAGGCAGGTATCCTAGTAGTTTGGTGGTAGGATGTTCGTCCTCCGCCTGGCTCACGACCACTATCATGTCAAAGACGAACCGCCAAATATCTTATAATGTGTTCCGTTCTTTTCCCCAAAATGTGGTGGTTCCGATAGCGGTCTACTACATTGTCCTCCCCTTCCATCTGTATCCTTTAGGTTGGCAACGCATCTACAACATCTCTGGTGTTGTATGCCCATGTTCATGGGCGAAGGTAACTACTTACCATCAGGTGGTCTTTCTGCTCGTTGCCATCCGTTATCCATAAAAAAAAATGTGTGTTAACGCATAACTTTACTGGGTGAACCAATTTTGATGATTTTTTTTATATGATAGTTATTTCTTCTGATGTGGTCCAATTTTAATTTAGTTAGGATATGACTTTACATGTTTTTAAGTTATTTATAATAATTGTACTTTTTATTGCATCTTCTTTTGTTTTTCAACGAACAAGAACGTGCTCAGGTGATTTGTGCACGTCGAGAGGATGAGTGATGAAAGAATGGTGAGAAAGATATATGAAGCAAAGGTGAGCGACAAGAGTGGTAGGGGGAGACCTCCGAGATCACAGTATCAATGATACTGGAGGAAGGTCACGTAAAAAGCATGAGGCGAAAGAGGTATGCAGGGACCGTAGCGTTTGGCGCTCCGTTCTCTCTGACTACCCCGTAAAACCCTAAAGCGTGAAATTGAGTAAGTAAGTAAATTCTTTTGTTTTTCCACTCTGGATGGGAATGTGGTGAACGAATTGACTTAACACTATATTCTCTTTCACTAATCTGCTTTACGTTAAAAAGGCGTGCAGCTGAAAAGAATAATACCATAACAGTTAAATAATACGCTATTATATATTATTATTAGTTATTACAGAATAAAATTCAAATAATCTTTCTTAGAAAACGTAAAAATGTTCTGTAAAATTATATATGACAGCCACAAATTGAAATTCTTTTGACGCTCGTTAGCGATTAAACCCCCATCCATGTTCAATATAAAAGATTACATGAAAGATGCGATTACCTTATTACAATAACGGTTCTACGATATTACTGATCTGAAAAATGTTAGCAATGAAAAATATTGAAAATTTTATATATTAGTATCCTATATGCATCTTATAATCAGTGGGACAGTGTCTGTAAACGTGATCGTTGCAAGTTCGATTTCCATTTGGGGTTTAAGTTATCTTTATATATAAAAATGAATGTTTGTCTGTATGTCATCGATGAACTCAAAAACTACTGTACCTATTATTCTGAAAATTGGTATACAATTTTTTTTTTAACTTCACGCTGTATCCCGTATACAGCAGAGTAGGCAGAGAATCTAGTGCTAAGGCACTCCATTCTCTTTCAACAATTCCGTTCCCCACTTTCCGCCGAATTGAAGCATTGCGTGTTGAGTGGAGAAACTCAACGCCGCGCTTTACCTTTTTACCAAACCCAAGAAATGAAAATACTAAATTTTACATTTCCTGAAGTGGGAATCAAACCTACAACGTGTCGCGTTAACAGTCGCACGCTTGTGCCTCTGCGCCACGACAGGCGTTTTGTATATATATATATATATGTATTGGTATATATATCTATTTTTCCACGGAGAAGGTAATATGCTCATTGGCACTGCTGGTGGAGCTGCAGAGTAGCAACTTCCGCCCCTTTCCACCGATTGTCATGAAAATCAGTATGACCATTATTTTTTATGTATTTACACAGAGGATTTTATAAAAATGATTGCTTGTCTGTATGTCATAGATCCTAAATTTATTTTAGTTGTTGGCGTAGCAACGCGCGCCAGGTACAGCTAGTTTTCAAATGCATTTAAGTTATTTTCATTTTCTTGCGTGGAAAATAGCCTGAAGCTGGTTCCGCCAATCAACTCGCAATGCCTCATGCGTAAAGCGGTGAACGGAGTCTCTTGACACCAAGTTACCTCTCTGGCTAAAAGTAAAAATAAAGATTTCTGAAAGTTATTAATAATAATAGTTGAAAGCCGTAAATATGCGATTTTTCTTAAATTATCAAAATGACGAAAAGGATTTCTTTTCATTTATATTTGAAAATCAGAATTTGAACATATATTTTAAAGCTTCTGAGTCTAGTGTACCTCGTTCTGCCTGACGCTATTTGGAAACGTTAAGGCTTTTGTTAAAAAATCGCATCTGGGTCGTTATCGCTGCATTTCAAATATAATACAGCAATTGGCATATATATTTTAAATTTTAAATGAAAATATTTTAACCGGATATAACACGTATACTTTTTTATTCCTAAATAATTTTAAAAAAGCTTAATGTCTGACGTGGCGCAGAAGCACAAGCATGCGACTGTAAGCGCGATAGGTTATGGGTTCGATTTCCACTATAGAAAATGTAAAAGTTTAGTATTTTGATTTCCTGGGCTTGGTAACAAGGCAAAGCGCCGCGCTGAGTTCCGCCACTCAGTACGCAATGCCTCAATTCGACGGAAGGTGGGGAACGGATTGTCTTAACACTAGGTTCTCAGGTTCCCTCTGCCTACCCTGCTATATACGAGATACAACGTGAAACTATAAAAAAATACAATCATTAGTCAACGTATTCTTTACTATGAACTCGTATAATAAATTAACAAATGATAATTACACATACATGTATATATAGCATACATAGCTTCACGCTGTATCCCTTATATGGCAGGGTAGGAAGAGGAAACCTAGTGTTAAGACACTCCGTTCCCCACTTTCCGCTAAATTGAGGCATTCCGTGCTGAGTGGCAGAACTCAACGCCTTTGCGTTGTTACCAAACCCAGGAAATGAAAAAATCCATTTCCAGCAGTGGGAATCGAACCCACAACCTGTCGCATTTACAGTTATATTTACAATGATAATTACTAAAGTTCAATTATTTCTTAATGAATGCCCGCCTTACCCTTAAAGTTTACCAACAATATTTTGCCATATCGTGAGCAATTAATCGCCTGTCCATCAGTGGAGGCAATAAAGCAAACGTTTACCAAGATAATAAATAAAATGATAGCCCATAATAAACTTACTATTAGTTAATATTGTAGAGTGTCTTTTAATATTGCTTGTATATCTAATGTTTTATTACCTTTTGTCTTTTTTAATTAGAAATAATGAAGTCGGGAACGGAAATGTTGAAAGAGAACTGAGTGTCTTAAACTCTCTGCCTAACCTGCTATATGCGGGATACAGCGTGAAGCTTGTTCAAGGGTTTGTTCCTCCCAAAGAGAGTTTACCTCCAAGCCACATGCTATTTTAGCCAACCTGGAAATCGCTCGATCACTTGCGTTGCCAGTTTGGCCGCTACAAAGAACACCTTGCAAAGTGGGGATAGATCCCGGAGAGATCCCGCAGGGTCAAACGTCTTGTGACTGTGGTGCCCACAAACTATGACACACTTGCTTGCCTGTCCCAACTGCCCATTCCCCTGCTCAAACAACGATCTTAGTGAGGCAACAGATGATGCAGTCAACGTGGCTACGCACTGGCAAAACATCATTTAGACATCTAATTCATTGACACGAAGAAGAAGAAGAAGCTTGAATCTAAAAAAAATGAATATTGAGGATTGTTGTAGAGGCACAAGCGTACGACTATAAACGCGATAGGTTATTAATTCAATTCCCACTCCAGGAAACGAAAACGATAAACGAAATATTTATAATAATTAATATTTAGTATTTTCATTTCCTCTCTCTGGTAACAAGGCAAAGCGCGACGTTGAGTTCAGTCACTCCGCTTACTTCAATAAGAAAGAAATAAAAGAAATAATAATAATATATTTTATTACATGTAAATTTCCGCAAGCTGGAAAATGAATCGATGAATTAATTATCAGAAATAAATAGTTGTTTAATAGTGACTTAAACTTATTTTGTTTAACAAATCATTTAAAATCAACAGTTAACAATCAAATTCTATACATAATATAAGTAATTTAGATATAGTGGGGAACGGAAATGTTGAAAGAGAATGGAGTGTCTATACACTAGGTTCTCTGGTTCCCTCTGCCTACCCCGCTATATGCGGGATACAGCGTGAAGTTAAAAAAAAATGATATACAATATATTTCTGGTCGTTTCTAAATAAAAACTATAAAATAAGTAATTATTTTAAAAAAGTTGAAAAAAAAAATAGACCCAAATCGAACTTGTGACTTACATCAAAGTATTCAAAGCATCGAACAATAACTAACTAAATATATAAGCAAAGACTGACATTTGATACAAAATGAAAGGAGTATCAAAATATCAAGACGATAATGTATTATAGCGCTCGATCAACGTCCATCGTTATGCCAACCCTTAAGATAGAGGTAACAAATGCTTTCTTATACTTAAATTATATTTATAATAAATTCCTTTTAAAAGTCAAAATTTACACCATTGTAGCGCAATTATCTTACTGTATACGCGATAGTAGCAGGTTCATGCTTTACTTTATTCGCTGTTCTCCACTTTCTTTTGAATTCAAGATATGATGTGTTGTAATGGTGGAACTCAACGCTGCACCATATGGCGCAATATCTTAGCCTGATTCTGAGTGGAGAAATGAAAATAAATAAAATATAATAATGCTTTCAAACAGGAATTGAATCCACAGCCGATTAGGCTTATAGCTAAAAGCCGTCGCACTGCGCCACGATAGAGCTAACTCTTAATATGGAGGTAACAAATGATTTCTTATGCTTAAATTGTATTTATATTGAAATTCTTATTTTATTTTTTTTAACTTCACGCTGTATCCCGCATACAGCAGGGTAGACAGAGTAGGAAACCCGAGAACCTAGTGTTAAGACACTCCGTTCTCGTATAACAAGTCCGTTCCCCACTTTCCGCCAAATTGAGGCATTGCATGCTGAGTGGCGGAACTCAACGCCGCGCTTTGCCCTGTTACCAAACCCAGGAAATGAAAAATTCCATTTCCTGGAGTGGGAATCGAAGCCACAACCTGTCGCGTTTATAGTCGCACGTTTGTGCCCCTGCGCCATGACAGGCGTTATAGTCATACATACAGTGCGAAGTTGCTTTTTTCAAGTTTGTATAAAAAAAATATTTACAGTAAAAATTCTAAGCAAAAAAGTCAAAAGTAACATGGAGCGTAAAATTTTTAAGATTTTATCAACTCAAAGTTTAATTTAAAAATTGTTATTTTTGTGCTTCATAAGTTTTCGTTATGAATATTCTTTCATAAAGTTGTTGAAAGAGATAATCAATGTAAACGGTGAAGTGTACCGTTCAACCAAACTTTGTAACTTCTAAATTGTTACGAGTTGCTACTCTTTTATATGTATCTCTTCAACGATTGGTTGTAGGTTCGATTCCCATCTACCACTAAGCTTAAAATCAAAATATTCTTTATTCACATAGGCTATTACAAGCACTGTAATATACAAAAAGATGTCAGTAGTGTCACTCCTATCGGAAGCTACCACCGGCTCGGAAGGCAGTTCTGCTGAGAAGAGCCGGCAAGAAACTCAACAGTTGCTCTTTTCAAACAAAATTTTACAATTTTACAACTATGATTTAATTCCACATATCGAGTGAATGACTGACTATATATAATTTGTTTTCATTTCTCTTTAGTGAGACAAAGCACGGCGTTAAGTCTCGTCCCTTAACTCGGAATATTTTGAATGGCGAACGGAGTGTCCACACTAGATTTTCTTTGTGTGCTTTATGGTAGCTATTATTCTTTTTGGCACAGTAACGGTTAACGATGGTGGAAGTTCTTATATAATTAGTACATACGTAGTATACGAAAAATATTTTAGAAACACATATACAAAATTTGGACGTAGCATGATTGGAACCCACGTCCTTTTGAATCTATCCGAGAACTTTAAGCGCTCTAACCAATTAAGCTAAATGATATTATTAAAGTAGTTCAAATAACTTATAAGCTTATTGTAATGTATTTCTATAGTTAACAACTTTGTAGGTATTTTTATAAATATCTACAATTTCAAGATTATTTCCAAGAATATATTAATAGCATCTTCTCCTGCCAAATGTATATTCGGCTATGATGAGATAAGATGCTATTGAATGAAAAAATGAAATTAGAACGTATAATATTCGATTCATGCGTATGTAATGAGAACCACTAAAGTAGAATCATCCATATACTATGAATGCCAGTAACAGTTTCCTGAGGGCCATGACACTCATATGTGGTGCCAAGGTATGTTGCATAGAAAGTTGTGGCATAGGTATTCGGATGCCAGCAGGAGTATTTTATATGAATATATTAGAATGTAGCCTCTCAGAAAGTATTAGCTGTGGCACGCAATGTACTATTGCAACGCAGCTGCAATCATCTGATCGCAGATTTTAGTAGCACATTCAATCTTGTTATTGAGATAAAAATGTATGATATGTGTGTTACAATACAGTACAATGTGTTAAACATATTGTATTGTGTGTAATATTTATTTTATAAATTATATGTTGTTCTTTCACATATTAACACATAGAGAACTAGAAACCGCTGAGGCGTAAAGTTTCCGTTGTTATAGCAACACGTATGTTACTTTATACAACAGTCTGTGTCTGAAAATTATATTTGATTAATTTAATTTACTTTCAAAGCAATATTTAAATATTGGCTTTTAACAATTTTTCTTCAGTCAATCCAGAGAGAATTTCAATGGAAGATTCAATCTCATTCTGGCATGTTTTACATTATTTTTTGTCATTTTTAAATTTTCATTACAAACTTTGAACACTGGTGGAGGTTTTCTTATGCCGCTTTCATTGCAGATGTCAATATTTAACAAGTCGCCTTTTGTGCGATTGGTTTCTTAAACTGAATTGTTTGATTGTGCACCTGCGTTTGTAATAAGGATTTACGTAGGGAAAAGAAAGTAGAGGTTAATGTCGAATCATTGATGCATGATTTACGCGTTACCTTAGCTATACAATATGTACACAAACAATATGTATACAAACATGTACGTCAAAAAGATTTACGCACTGACTTAACTATTTTAAGTTCAACACTCAAGAGCTTAAGCTATTAGAAATCAATAACCATACATACATACATAGCTTCACGCTGTATACCGTATATAGCAGGGTAGGCAGAGGGAACCTAGTGTTAAGACGCTCCGTGCCCCACTTTCCGCCAAATTGAGGCATTGCGTGTTGAGGCGGAACTCAACGCCGCGCTTTGCTTTGTTACTAAATCCAGGAAATGAAAATACTAAACTTATATTGAATTTTAACCATTATAATGAATAATATACTTGATTATAAACGAATTATTCTGATCAATATAGATCTTTGCTATTCACTTTTTTACACATTTTGAGTACTCTTCCCATGTCCACGAAGTACTGTAAAATGTTGGTGACCGATTTTTTTTTTATGAGTTAAATTACATCCACGGGCTCGCACTTGCCCATGCCTTTTGTTTCTTTTTTTTTATTTATTGTTTGTTGCATATGCATACTTAAAGAGAACTACCTAATTGTATCTTAAGACTATGGTGAGATCCTCACCGAATGACTTTTTTTTTCTTTTTTTTAGTCAATTGTTTTGCAAATTTATAACCGATTAAACCGGTTATAATAGTTTTGTCTATAAATAATTAATTTAAATTCGTTTGTTTTAGCTTCACGCTGTATCCCGCATATAGCAGGGTAGGCAGAGGCAACCTGAGAACCTAGTCTTAAGACACTGCATTCTCTTCCAACAATTCCGTTCTCCACTTTTCGCCGGATTGAGGCATTGCCCACTAATTGGCGGAACTCAACGCCGCGCTTTGCCTTGTTTCCAATTCGTTTTATTTCTTTATTATATTTATTTCACAATATTTATTATATCTTTTTATGAAAGAAGAAAGGCAACTTTTAAATCTTAATAGTATTTACTCGCATTATAAAAACTATATTATAACGTCTGTCGTGGCGCAGAGGCACAAGCGTGTGACTGTAAGCGCGACAGGATGTGGGTTCGATTCCCACTCCAGGAAATGTTAGTGTTTTCATTTCCTGGGCTTGGTAACAAGGCAAATCACGGCGTTGAGTTCCGCCACTCAACACGCAATGCCTCAATTTGGCGTAAAATGGGGAACGGAATTGTTGTAAGAGGACGGAGTGTCTTAACACGAGGGTCTCAGGTTCTCTCTGCCTACCCTGCTATATGCGGGATACAGCGTGAAGTTAAAAAAATATATATAAAAATCTTAAAACATGTATATTTTTAAAAAAAAACCTTTTACGTAAAAGTAATAAGTTTAATAGCGACAGTAAATAAACTGCCACTTTGACATAGTCTTTGAGAGACAGACGGCGAGAGCTTTTAAGGCCTGTCGGCTGAGACGGGGAATACAAGTGGAGTGCTATTACGATTGCAATACTATCAATAGATATGTTTTTTTACTTGTTGGGTTTCGATTTGCTACCTTTTTAGCTTAATGGTAGATTAGTATTATATAGGAACGTGGTAACAGATTCATTTATAAGGAGGTATGTATTTTTACCTATAAACAGTGATAATAGAAGAAAATAAGGATTATCTATGAATTTTACAAATTCATATTTAGGAAAACAGTCAGAGGAAAGTGTCAAGACACTATGATCTCCACTTTTCGCCTGAATTCGAGACATTGCGTGTTAAGTGGCAGTACTCAACTTCGCTGCTTGCCTTACTAGAGTAGTTAATGAACATAAGATTATTAATAATATAACTTATTTCAGTGGAACTTCGTTATACGTGAAGTTCGCGTGGATAAAGGCATTGATAAACGTTATACCAAGGGGTGCAGTAGCGGCATTATAAATGAACTACAGCAGACTTAACTTGAGATATATGCAGAAATCACGTTCAAGATTAATAATATTATTGTTAAAATATATAAATACAAAATTTTATATATTCCCCACGGTCGGGAACGGAAGTGTTGAAAGAGAATGGAGTGTCTAACACTAGATTCTCTGGTTCCCTCTGCCTTCCCCGCATATAGCGGGGAAGGCAGA
>JAKGSA010000022.1:179957-257591 GCA_033558755.1 Philaethria dido | reverse complement strand
CAAACGAGCAGAAGGACCACCTGATGGTAAGTGGTTACCTTCGCCCATGAACATCTACAATACCAGAGATGTTGTAGATGCGTTGCCAACCTAGAGGATATAGATGGAAGGGGAGGACAATGTAGTAGTCCGCTATCGGAACCACCACATTTTGGGGAAAGGATAGGTGGGAGAGGGGAAAACCTGGCTTACATGCCATCGAACCGGAACACATCATAAGATATTTGGCGGTTCGTCTTTGACATGATAGTGGTCGCGAGCCAGACGGAGGACGAACCTCCTACCACCAAACATAATTAATTAAATTAAATTATACCGGTTAAATTAACATTTTAAGAAATTTACGTAATCGTTTTATTCTCATTAATAATGAATTAATGAATGAATTTATTCATAAATTAAACATAATCATTCTTAAGAATAATCTTTGGGTAGCCCAAATTTATAGAAAATATCCGTACATAGCTGCTAACAACCAAAATATTTTGTATCAAGGGTATAAGATTCAATAAGAACGTATGGCTTTAACTGGTACTAACCAGTTAAGGCCATAAGTACTATTTTTAGTTAAATAATAATTTATATAGCTACGATAATAACTATAGTATATAACATAATATTTATTAGGCATTATCATTAAAATGATAATGGATTGAGAGTTTGTTTAGGAGATGCTTTATAAGTTTGGTACTAATAGTGTACCGTAGGGTTTGGCGCACCGTTCTCTCTGTCTACCGCTAGGAATAGCGTGAAGTTAAGTAAGTAAGTTAAGTACTAATAGTAGTTGCTGTTTCGCTACTATTTTTTTTTTTTTTTTAATGGATAACGGATGCAAACAGAGCGGAAGAATTCCACCTGATGTTAAAAAACACTTTTTCGCCCATGGAGCATCTACAACACCAGAGATGTTGTAGATGCGTTTACATAACCTATAGAGATGCAGATGGAAGGGGGACAATATAGTAGTCCGATGTCGGAACCACCACATTTTGGGGAAAAGGATGGGTGGAAAGGAGCCAAAACCTGGCTTACACGCTATCAGAACCAAATTTCCCTCTCCAAATATTTGGCGGTTTCTCTTTGACATGACAGTGGTCGCGAGCCAGACGGAGGACGAACCTCGTACCACCTAACATAACTAGTGAGTAGAGTAGTGACCCCTACTCAATAATAACTCTTAGCGTAAGGAAACAAGCAGCGAAGCAAGCAAGCGATTGATATTGATCGCTCATCTGTGTCATCATGTATCTCGCACTAGCGTTTTGACCCGATTTCTAAAGGGCGCGGGTTCGCATCTATGGCGTTCCACTTTTTTAAGCGTTTTCAAATATTTTACATGGATGTAACACTGAAATATATAGTAAGACTTAATTATTTTTAGAGACAATACTAAATGTCCCAAAGAATTTACTTTAATATTTTGAACTCTTATAAAAGTATTCACCGTGCCACTAAATCTTTAAAATAAGTATTAAGTAATAAAAATTATAATTTTTTTTTTTTTTTTTTTTATGGATAACGGATGGCAAACTGAGCAGAAGGGACCACCTACGATGTTAAAGTGGTTACCTTCGCCCATGAACATCTACCAGGGCGTTGTAGATGCGTTTATAACCTAGGCGGAATACAGATGGAAGGGGAGGACAATGTAGAAGTCGCTATCGGAACCACCCATTTTGCAGAGAGGAAAGGATGGAGTGGGAAAGGGAAAACCTGGCTTACATGCCATTGAGCCGGACCACATCATAGCAAGATGTTGGCGGTTCGTCTTTGACATGATAGTGGTCACTTGAGCCAGACGGAGGACGAACCTTCTACCACAAAAATGAATCACTTAATTGACCCACAGAAATTGAAGAAATTGCTTATGAGAAAGAGTTCTACTAGAAATAATAAACCAAATAGCGCATGGAGATACTGCAAATATTTTCTCAATAATTCTTGATAGAACAGACAGATATTTTTATTTGATCAGAAAATTTTAATAAGCTTTTGGTGTTTATATAGAGAAAGAAGGAGTGCAAGAACGCTAACATTTTTAAATAATGCATAAAAGTATATTAAATTAACATAATAAATGTTACACGGTTTGACATCCATGCTTATATAAAATAACATATACGTCACCACGTCACACTAGTTCATATAATTTATGAATGATGATATAATATAAGGCGATGTTGAAGCGTTTAGTATTGGTAGTACATTTCAATTCATTTCATTTCATTTTCATTTCATTTGTGAGGAACGGAATTGTTGTAAGAGAGCGGAGAGGTCTTAACACTAGGTTCTCAGCTCCCTCTGCCTATCCTGCTATATGCAGGATACAACATAAAGATTACAAAAATGGGAATAGAATGGAATAGAACGGAATAGAACGGAATAGAACAGGAGTGCCAGAATGGAATAGAATGGGGGGGCCAGGAACGGAACAGAGACGGAACAAGAACGGAACAGGAGCAAGGAACAGAACGGAATAGGAGCAGGAATGAGAGCAAGGAACAGGAGCAGGCAAACCGGGAGCAGAACGGAACAGAGCGGAACAGAGCGGAACAAGGAACGGAACAGAACGGAACAGAACGGAACAGGAACGGAACAGGAGACGGAACAGAACCCAGGACAGAGGCAAGGAACAGGAGCAGGACAGAACGGAACAGGATGGAACAGAACAGGAACAGAGCAGGACAGAACGGAACAGGATGGGAACAGAACGGAACAGAACAGGACAGAGCGGAACAGGGCAAGGACAAGAACGGAACAGGACAGAGACAGAACAAGAACAGAACAGAATAGAACAGAATATAACAGAACAGAACAGAACAGAACAGTACAGAACAGAATAGAATAGAATAAAATAATCTTTATTGCACACACAATAAAATATAAAAGATGAGGAAACAATAATATGAACTCGTGTATCTGTATGCAAAGGCGGTCTTATTGCTTCAAGCAATCTCTTACAGACAACCTTCCTTAAGTATAGGGACAAATGAAAAGAGGAGAAGGGAATAAAGGTAGTGCAATTTAGCATAAATAAAAAAAATAAAGAAAAATATATGATTATATTGAAATTATTTTTATTTCTTCGCTCTGATAAGGCAAGGCGCGGTGTTAATTACAATTCAGTATCATAGCTCGAGAATGTAAAAAAAATCTTAAGCAATTTTTACTTTCTTGTAAATTAATTTAATAACTTAAGACCACATATTGTTATACTGAAAATAAAAAAAAACTCATTCCCCTGAGTGGATTAGAACCCACAATAAACGTGCTTTCAATCAAATTCTACACACCTACGGTGACCTCATAAATTTTGAGTAATATTTTAATGCAAATTGATTACGGCAGTCACCATCAAGAATACTTTTAAAGAAAACATACCAAAGTTCCTTAATACACTTTTGATCAGTGAAACTTTTTGCAATATTGAAATGTGTGCATATCGTAAGATAGCTTATCTACTTTTGAAACAAACTTTATCAAAGTTTATTTTGTATAACGATTTTAAAAACATATTTTTTATAAGACGTCGTGGTGTAGTGGAAAATTATCTAACTGCAGATACGATGGTTTTCAATTCGATTCCCACTTGGAAGGTAAGGTAAGGCAACAACCTCAATATTATAATAATTTAGATTTTACCAAAAAAAAAAAACAATTTAAAAAAAATGCACTACAAAGTATAATTACGCCTGTCGTGGTACACAGGCACAAGTGTGCGACTGTAAACGCGACAGGTTGTGGGTTCGATTCCCACTCCAGGAAATGTTACTTTTCATTTTCTGGGTTTAGTAACAAGGCAAAATGCGGCATTGAATTCCGCCACTCAGCACGCAATGCCTCAATTCAGCGGAAAGTGGGGAACGGAATTGTTGTACGAGAACGGAGTGTCTTAACACTAGATTCTCGGGTTCCCTCTGCCTACCCTGCTATATACGGGATACAGCGTGAAGTTAAAATAAAAAAAGAAAGTATAATTATTATAAATAACTGAAATCTACTCGTACGTCCGACGTTAAAATGTCAGTGGTTCTAATGTGGTCCACATCAGAACCACCAGCTGTCATATAATAAGAGACTCATCAAAATTGGTCTACTCGGCAAAAAAATTATGCTGACACACATAAAAAAAATACAGTCGGATTGAAAACTTCCTCTTTTTTTGAAATCAGTAAATAATATTTTATTATTTCAAAGACATCTAAAACGATATTACATCCTAAACCGTTCATTATAAAGAAATTTAACCCTTGCTTTGATCATTTCCGTAAAATTTTGAAACGATATTGTTTCTTGATGTTTCTGCCAAAGATGAATTTTACCTATAGAATTTTATATTTTTTTATATAATATAATTTATCATTTTTCTAAAAAATAGTACCCACTTGTAATTTACGTATGTTGAAAAACTTAACGTTAAAGGTTTTTTGTTTAGATTCATCCTGTATCACTTACATAGCAGTGCAGTGTTTTAGGTGGTAGGAGGTTCGTCCTTTAGGTGGTAGGAGGTTCGTCCTCCGACTGGCTCGCGACCACTATCATGTCAAAGACGAACCGCCAAATATCTAATGATGTGTTCCGGTTCGATGGCATGTAAGCCAGATTTTCCCCTTTCCCACCCATCCTTTCCCCAAAATGTGGTGGTTCTGATAGTGGACTACTACATTGTCCCCCCTTCCATCAGTATCCTCTAGGTTGGCAACGCATCTACAACATCTCTGGTGTTGTAGATGTCTATGGGCGAAGGTAACCACTTACCATCAGGTGGTCCTTCTGCTCGTTTGCCGTCCGTTATCAATAAAAAAAAAAAAAAAAATGTAGCAGAAGAAACCTGAGAACCTAGTGAAAAGACACTCTCTCGTTCTCTCTCTCTCTCTCGCCGATCTCTTAAAATGTCTGGCGAAATGAGGGATTCTGTGTTGAGTGACGAAACTCAATACCATATATCAATAAGGCCAGGAAATGAACATATCAAACATTAATTATAAATAATTTAATATTTTCATTTCCTAGAGTGGGAACTGTACATATATATTATATGTGTCTGTCCTTGTTCCATGCAAACGCACTGAACCAAGTTTATTTATAGAAAATCGATGGGAACAGGACGGCCTGTTTATTTTTTCAATAAATACTCTTATATAGAAATTAATGGATAGACTTAAACAACGATTTCACAATTGATAAAATAATTATTTTTTTAAACCTACCATGTTTCATTATGTTGTTTTTTTTTTTTAGCTTCACGCTGTATCCCGCACATAGCAGGGTAGGCAGAGGGAATCTTAGAACCTAGTGTTAAGACACTCCGTTCTTTTTAAACAATTCCGTTCCCCACTTTCTGCCGAAATCAGGCATTGCATGATAAGAGGCGGAACTCTACGCCGCGCTTTGCCTTGTTACCAAAGTTACCTTGTTAAAATATTAAACTACATTTCATGGAGTTGAAATCTAATTCACTACCTGTCGCGTTTACAGTCACACGCTTGTGCCTTTGCGCCACGACAGGTTTCATTATGTAAGTAGTAATTTTTTTTATCATGAATTGATTGACTAGCAATCAATTCGTTCTGTTCATTTCGCCCATTGATATACTTTAACACTATTTATACTTTGACGAGTTGCCTTAACAACATGTATGTAAACATGTGTGGACATGTGTGGACGAGGCGAAAGAGGTATGCAGGGACCGTAGCGTTTGGCGCTCCGGAACTCTGACCCGCTGGGGATAAAGCGTGAAGTTAGGTAGGCCTGATACGGGTTTCAATTGATTTCATACTTCTTTCTAATCCTAGCTACACCACGATGGAACACACAAGAATTACTTTGTCGAAATGTTACCAAAACATAATTTATTTAAAAAATCTTGTCTTTGCACATTTTATCAGAAATCAAAGTATACCAAAAAGATGAATCGGTTTTGTTCCTTTATTTAATCATGTCCGTCCTGCATAAAATTACAGCATATCTCCTCAAAGTTTATCTATCTAGCCCCACTCTTACAAATTGTACTATTTATATGAAGGAAGTAAATAAGGGAAATAAAAGTCATTGGTTTATACTTTGTGAGTTATATTAATAGACATTTCGCTTTAAGATGTTATTTTTGTGTCGTTCGTTGGTTTTTCATTCAATTAATATACCTAAAATGTATGGAACATTTGTTGTACTTCAAGTAACTAAACTTTTTTACACAAAATATTGATATTATTTTTCAAAAAGTATGTGGAAAAAATATGAAGACTTTTTTCTTATAATTTTAACATGCGCTATTATTTAGATTTAATATTATGTAATGTTTCAAAAAGTTACTATTCTACGACACTAAATACTTTTAATTATCTATAAGCTTTTTATAATAAGTAAAATAGTGAGTCAGTATCTTTAAAACTTCCTTAAATTACTTAATAAGAAATTAATTTTAAACGGGAACAACAAGGAACACGCTTAAAATTGTAATTTTCCGTAATTCGGTTTATCATAAAAAAAAAATACCTTTAGATCCGGACATTTGGTAAAATTATGAAGTAAATCGGGCGGCCATAATAATTTATATATACATAGATGATAGATGTTATAATGATGATATATAGATCGATTCCCACTCCATGAAATGAAAATATTAAATAATATTTAGTTAAAGTCAAAGTCAAAGTCAAAGTCAAAGTCAAAGTCAAATAATTTTATTCAAAATAAGAAGTTACAAGCTTCATTTTTTGAACGTCAAATAATTTACCCCCGGTTCACTAAATTTAATGCCTCAGACCTGAGAAGAACCGGCGCAAGAAACTCAGCGGGACTATTTTATTTATTTATTTTTTTTATTAGTATTCTCATTTCCTCGCTCTGGTAACATGGCAAAGCGTGGCGTAGAGTTCCGCAAAACCGCACGCAATGACTCAATTCAATGGAAACTGGGAAACGGAAATGTTAAAAGGAATGGAGTGTCTTAACACTAGGTTGTCAGGTTCCCTCTGGCTACCCTGCTAAGTGCGAGTTACAATGTGAAGCTAAAAAATCTTTAACATAAAGTTTTTCAACACATATTACGTTATTTATAAGTACTATATCTCTAGGAAAAATAAATTATCAAGAAAAAAAATATTAAATTGTATAGGTAAAACGAATTTTTTGAAAAAGCGAAGAAATTGAATATCAATGTAATTAATAATTATTATTTGTATCTTATTTTATATAGTAATTTTAATTAACGTTGTTCTTACTGTATTACTGTAGCTATTCTAACAAATGTGACCGACGGTGTGGTATCTTCGGTTCGACGTTGGAAAACCGATGAAGTTTACCTGCAAATAGAGAAAACTTTTAATGATCACTGCATTTTACATTTGCATTTGTGAAATGAATAAATACTTTCAGAAGAAAATCTATTGAATTTGGTATTGACTTAGTTAGAATAACGATTCAGATTTTAACAAAAAATACAACTAATATCAAATAAAATGCACTTATAAGTAAATTTATTACGAATAACTCAAAAACTACTCGTTTAATTTTAACTTAATTTTAATGGAATCGCACTAGGTGTCATATATAAGAAGAATAATCAAAATTGGTTGACCCAGTAAAAAGTAATGCGGTAACACATAGAAATAATACAGTCGAATTGAAAAGCTCCGTCTTCTTATTATTATTATTTTTTTAGCTTCACGCTGTATCCCGCATATAGCAGGGTAGGCAGAGGGAACCTGAGAACCTAGTGTTAAGATACTCCGTTCCCCACTTTCCGCTAATTTGAGGCATTGCGTGCTGAGTGACGGAGGTCAACGCCGCGATTAGCCTTGTTACCAAACCCAGAAAATGAAAATACTAACATTTTCTGGGGTGGAAATCAAACCCACAACCTGCCGTGCTTGCAGTCGCACGTTTGTGCCTCTGCGCCACGACAAGTTTTTTTTATTTTTTAATTATAATTATATTTGATCGTTGCAAGTGGAGTTTGGCGGACTAAAGGAGTAGGGGACAGAGACCCCTAATTGTCAATAACATAACTTATGTCAAATTCATACATATTCTTCATTTCTATGATTACTGTCCGTACAATCGGTATTTAATGTTCCGTCGCCTCTAATGCTCTGACATTAATGTCACCCATAATTAACAATTTAACATTGTTCCAAAGCTGTTAATAGTTCAAAGAGAACATATTACAATATAGGTTTAATGTAGATATTAGAATATATAGTCAGTCCATTTATGTTAAGCTCTTGCTAAAATTTGTATTGTTGTATGATAATAATTATATAAGCTTTTGTTAAGTGTCTCTCGGCGTTGAGTTCTGCTACTCAGCACGCAATGCCTCAATTCGGCGGAAAGTGGGGAAGGGAGTGTCTTAACACTAGGTTCCCTCTGCCTACCCTGCTATGTTTATATTGTATATATGTTCTATGTATGCCTACGCTGTATGTATGTATGTATAAAGTGTCTTCAATTTCATTTACAAATAATTAATAATATTAGAATTATTACTAATATTCTCGTCTCCGGTAAGACAATTCCGCCACTAACATGCAGTATCTTGAATTTGACCTAATTCGAAAGCGATGAACAACAGTTCATACTGTCCGTTATGGAGTCCCACGGATGTCTTTTTAAAAAAAGATTTAATAATTTTAAAACAAATATAAATTTCTTAAGCTATAAGAATCGGACCCTTAGCCAGCCGCGCTCATATGAGTAAAGATACAGACTGGCTAAGCCTGAAATATTACGAGCTTATATACTATAATTATAATTTAAGTACTTAGCGGAAAGAGGTGAATTGTTGAAAGAGAACGGAGTGTCTGAGTACCTAGTTCTCAGGCTCTCTTTGCCTACCCTGCTATATGCGGGATACAGCGTGAAACTTCAAAAGTGAAACAGGGAATCTAACAGAACGGAGAGTCTTGACACTAGGTTCTCTTTGATTATTCTATGTGAAATAAAGCGTGAAACTACTTTTATTTATAAATTATTACCAACAAAATAACCCATAAATATAGTCTTGTCGTTCACAATATGCTTCCGAAGTATCTTTTAAAATTTTCTTTCCACAGTATACTTGCTCTAATATGCATATTGCACAACACTCAGCGATATTGCCCCGTATTTCTTTGTCATGCGGAAACAAGAATAATAGTTTTCTTATGATATACGTTCACGATATTATGAAATTGCGAAACGTGTTTACTTTTATAAGTATGAAAAGGAAGTATGCATATGTGGCGTACTCACTTAACCCTATACACATACATACATACATAGCTTCACGCTGTATCCCGCATACGAGTATAGCAGGGTAGGCAGAGGAAACCTAGTGTTAAGACACTCCGTTCCCTACTTTTGGCCGAATCGAGGCATTGCGTGTTGAGTGGCGGAACTCGACGCCGCGCTTTGCCTCGTTACCAAAACCAGGAAATGAAAAATTCCATTTTCTGGAATGGGCATCGAACCCACAATCTGTCGCGTTTACAATCGCACGCTTGTGCCTCTGCGCCACGACAGGCGAATAAATTAAAATCAATTTTATAGAGCGATCTTTGCGATAGGTACTGATTGAAATTCGTCTATCCATTTATTTTCATTCTTAGTCAAGTGTTTGTTTTAACTGATCGATACTAAGATCTGTTGATTCTCTTTTGAAAGTATTAATTCATTAATCGACTACTCGAGTATTTTTACTGGTGAAAGAAATTCGGCGGAAAGTGGGGAACGGAGTGTCTTAATACTAGTTTCCCTCTGTCTACCCTGCTATATGCGGGATACAGCGTGAAGCTATGTATTTATGTATGAAAGAATTCTAATACTTTTTTTATATAATAACTAGTACTTCTGATGTTCCTTTTGACTTTTAGACGAATAAGTTTTTGAGTTATTCGTAATAATGTTACATTTTTGAGTATTTTCAAATTTTAGTTACTCTTAAAATTTCTTTTTGCCAATCTGACACCATTATTATAATAATTATTTCTATGCAAGGTTGTTATTTATATATGATATACCACAAAGTGTTAGGATTTAGTATAGATATTTGCATTTTCCTTTTATCCCCTCGTTACTGTATGAATTTATGCATTAATAAACCTAAGCTGTACTGAAGGCGCTCCTGAGTATACCTTGAGAATGAAATTTCGTTCCGCAATATTCAATAGGTTCACATCGTAAATTCCAATTTGTTTAAAATAGTTAAAATTACTTAAAAAAAGGGGGTGATTCCCAACTCGACTGTATGTTACCGGATGATGATTGTGTTACCGAAAAAATTTCACTAGGTGAGCCAGTTTTGATGAGTCTTTTTTATGTGATAGCTAATGTTTCTGATGTGATCCCAATCTGAAGTTAAGATCTAAGGAAATATTCACAATATTGTGTTTTTAAGTCGATTTTGTTTTGTTAATATTAAAATTATAGTTCTACGAATTCGTAGCTAAATATTATTTAAAAGGAGACTATTTCGTGAATGCATAAAGAAATATTCAATTCGAAACGAACCCAATATTTATTTCATTAAAAATATTTATTATTGCATAAAATTTGCAAATTATTGTATAGTGACGGTCGTGAGTTTAATTCCCACTCATCGTATAGATTACATTAAAATTAATTTTCATTTCCAAATTCACGGCGAAACGCGAAAGGCGCGGTGTTGGGTTCCGCGACTTAAGAAGCAATTTCATAGTCACTTTTAGTCAAGCCATATTCTCTTTACTTTTTCTAAAAATAGATAAAACAATAAACTTTTTGTATATCGTCAATACATTAAGAAACTTCAATTTCCATATTCGACAAGAACTTTCATGAGAAATACAGTAGAAGCTTTTTTTTTTTTTATGGATGCCGGATGGCAAACGAGCGGGAAAAGGACCGCCTGATGGTGAAGTGAAGTTTACCCTTCGCCCCATGAACATCTACAACACAAAGAGATGCTTGCCCCAGATGCGTTTACTTAACCTAGAGGATACAGATGGAAGGGAGGATGTGTAGTAGTCCGCTATCGGAACCACCACATTTTTGGGGAAAGGATGGGGTGGAAAGGGGAAAAACCTGGCTTACATGCCAAGCCGAACGGAGCATCATAAGATGTTGGCGAGTTCGTCTTTGACATGATAGTGGTCACTTGAAGCCAGACGGAGGACGAACCTCCTACCACCAAACAAAAAAAAGCTCAAAAGCTATACAGATTCTATTAACACCGTACAAAGTCACAACGGCTAGCTTTAAGGAAGTTGTCAATACCAGTAGTTCCATAGTTTATATAGTTCATTTCAAGTTACAATTTACAGCTTGGAACTGTGAAATTTAATTTAATTTCTAGTTATGTCATATAATAGCAGCTTAATAGTATACTCGTATTATTTAACTGAGTAGACAAAGAGCATAATGTTAAGACACTCCGTTCTCCGTTATTTCATAACATAATGAAAACTTTTATCACTAAGTGATAGAAGATGTTTTGTAATACTTTATTAAATACATACATACATAGCTTCACACTGTATCCCGCATATAGCAGGGTAGGCAGAGGGAACTCAGTGTTAAGTCACTCCGTTTCCCACTTTCCGCCGAATTGAGGCATTTCGTGCTGAGTGGCGGAACTCAACGCCGCGCTTTGCCTTGTTACCAAACCTATGATATAAAAAATTAAATTTCCTGTAGTATGAATCGAACCCACAACCTGTCGCGTTTACCGTCGCACGCTTGTACCTCTGCGCCACGACAAACGTAATACTTTAGTACTTAATAGATAAGTGTAATTTTTAGAATATATTATTAAGCAGAGTAGGCAGAGAGCCTAATGTCAAGACTCTCCGTTTTTTGTTATTTCCTAATATAATTATAAAATGTTAAGTTTTATTTTACTAAATAATAGTTTTTTTTTTAATGGTACTTGATAGGAACAGTGTAGTTTTTAGAACATGGTTATGTACCGGCTTTATTAACACATGAAGGAAATCATTTTTAGATATGAGTCCAATCATTTTCGTGAGTAGGAATCCAACTCACAACCGTTGCGTTTGCAGTCAGTTTCTGTTCCACTGCGCTATGATGGCCTGTGATAAGTGCAGTGCCTGTAATAACTTAGTAAGTACAATAATGTATCATAGTACTAAGCTACAGTAAGGTCGTAAGCTTGATATAAAAGCTCTTAAGCCATTATTTTGCTTTAAAACTAATATATCTTTTATATTATTTCAGCAATACAAATAAGTATAGTGGTTAAAGACACTCTTGAATACTCTATTTTTTATTATTACGTTTCTCTTGTATTTTGTAGAACTTTTTTTTTTTTCTTTTTTTTTTAACTTCACGCTGTATCCCGCATATAGCAGGGTAGGCAGAGGGAACCAGAGAAGTGTTAAGACATTCCATTCTCTTTCAACAATTCCGTTCCCCACCTTCCGCCGAATTGAGGCATTGCGTATTGAGTGGCGGAACTCAACGCCGCGCTTTGACGTTATAAGCTCTAAGTTTATTATTTTTCAAATTAAAGGCCTTATATTAATACAATTCAATAACAAAGTAACCCATTTTACCATAATCACACGGACGACTTCGTCCGTAGTAGGAGTACTTACTCCTACGCCTGAAATTTGGCAAAGTTAAAGTTTATATGGAGAAGGAGTGCACAATGTCAATAGTTAATAACGCATTAGAAATAAATTAAATTAATAAAATAAATATACTTCCCTAATCATTATTGATATAATATCAATACGTGATTGAAAAGAAATGTATCCATTTTCATGAGACTATGCGGACGGTGAGAAAGAGTATGAAAATTGGCATACATATAGAGTACATGGAAAAAGGAATAGAAAACTTATAGTTTTTATAATAATGTACCAGAAATACCTTACATTAATAAAATAAATATACATACACTATCATTTAGCATACACTTTTGAGTAAAACGGTATATCCGTTACTAAGGTAACGCGTAAACAAGACCTTTAGAAACAATATATATTTTTTTAGTTTCACGCTGTATCCTGCGCACGGCAGGGTAGGTAGAAAGAACCAGAACCTAGTGTTAAGACAATCCGTTCCCTTCTAACATTTCCGTTCCCCACTTTCCACCGAAGTTATAATAAATTTATCATAACAATATAACGAAAACTGAAGCGTCAGTAAGTTGATTGAAAGCTTTCGAATTGCTTTTAAAGCTCGTTCCTATATTTTCCCTAATATGTAAGCAAAATATCTAAAGCGTAAAATGTTAGGGACTGAGATTGTTTCAAACTATAACTCAGATAGAATCAAAGGGCCAATGTTTACTTTGTGAGAATAACTTGTCTGCTAGCGTTTAAATAGTTTGGTCTTTCCACTGATTTTAATGGAATTTCATTTTGTTACCCGACTTCAAAAATGGTGGATCAATTCCACCGCATCATTTTTTTCTGGGTATACTAATTTTGATGATTCTTTTTTTTTACGATAGCTTTTGTCTCTAATGTGGTCTTATTCAAAATTAGTTAAGATCTGACGAACTGTTTTTGAGTAATTCGTATTTATTTCTTTTTCTTTACTGGGTTTCTTTTTTTTTAATTACACGCTGTATCCCGCATATAGCAGGGCAGGCAGAGTTAACCTGAAAACCTAGTGTTAAGACACTTCGTTCTTTTACAACAATTCCGTTCCCCACTTTCCACAGAATTGAAGCATTGCGTGCTGAGTGGCGGAACTCAACGCCGCGCTTTGCCTTGTTACCAAACCCAGGAAATGAAAATACTAAATACAGGCGTTATGAAATATTAATCACTATCAAATAATGCAGTTAACTTTAAATGAAGTAGATATATTAAGCACTTTTTGATATCCCTCTGCAAATACCCGTACAGTGGGAAATAATTGTTTGAAACTTTCTGACGGTTGGACGTGGATAACAGAACTCAATTTTAATTCAACATTTCATTGTCCCGTTCTGAATTTCTCGTTCGGTTAAAATTAAAAGAATTTCCTCATTTTGTTTTATCATGTAACTAGTTCACACTTTTTAACCGAGTTTTAAAAAGGAGGTACTAATTTGGACTGTTGTTCATGTGTGTTAATGTTTTTTTTACTGAGTGAACCATTTTTGATGATTTTTTCATGTATGATAGTTAGTGTTTTCTTTTTGTTAAAAATTTTAATTATCTGATATCTAGTGCGTTTTTATCCAGAATTTTTTTTTCTGGATAAAAACACACGGCTTTGTGGTCAGATCACTTTGGCAGTTTACGAAAGACGTACAAGAGGTGCAGGTTCGATGAATCGAATGAGTTCGAGTGTATTTTTCAAGCCATCGGTGTACTATGGTGGCACAATGGGAGTGTTTTGCACTACGTTCTCTCTGACTGTCCTGCAATGCGGTTTGTCCTGCAACCTTGTGGGTTCCTCTCCATGACACACAAATTTTGCAATAAAGAAAAACCTATTCTTTACTATCCTAATAACGTAAGAGGTGGTTACCAATAAAATGCTTAACAAAAAGCTTAACTATTAAATAAAAAAATAATCACCAAAATTGGTTCTCCCAATAAAAAGCTATGCGGTAACACATATTAAAAAATATAGTCGAATTGAGAATCTCCATTTTTTTTGAAGTAGGTTAAAAATAAAACCGGTTTTCTAACATTCTACTGTAAGTGATACTCCTATGAAAACACTAGTCAATACTTAGCTTTGAGTAAACTTTGTGAGGTTGGTAAATGACATCTGTGAGAACTTGGATAAATCCTACAAATATAATTTATATTTTATAAAAGCTGAAGTCCAAAGACGACTTTGACGTTTGTAGAGTTTCTCTAATTTGATCATATTCGCTCAGTTATATTTCTAGCGAAATGGATTTATATTTTTAATCATGCTTTCATAATCAGAGTAAAACAAATAATATATGTATCTCTTTGACTATTTTTTCAGAAAAACATACATATACTTTAAGGTTTATGGTTTGGTCTATAAAGCAGGGTACATATTAAATGACTAATGCTAAGAAATGTCCTAGAAATAATTCAAACATAATTGTTTCCCCAAGAAAACGGAGTGCCGTTTCGCTTAGATTTCACTCAAATTTTTATTACTTAATTTCTAGCGGAGGTCAACGCCACGTTTTGACGCATATCAATATAATCATTCTCCCGAGTGAGTTTGAAACTCGCAACCTACCCACCTACCAATCTTCTTCTCCATCACCACATTCAGAGATGTCAATCTTCTTTCTATACGTACAAAAATATTCGAATTTAATCGATCGATAGATCTCAACTTGGTTGCAAGAGACACATTTTTTTTTGCAAAATTCTTGTTACTCATTGAAATATTGATCATTTGTGTTTTTCGCCGAATCTCCTTGTCGGATATAACGATGATGATGGACCCAAGACAGGCAAGACATTGGAAGTCAGACTATTTCGCGGGGGCTACTCAGCTTTGTCTACGTACATGAGCTTAGTCTTAGCTATGATCGTAAGACCAATCAACTAGCTCTTATTCTCCACTCTTCTGAACAATTCAGCCATATCATTATCAGTAATCGCAAACAGCGATATCGTCAAAATTAAAATAATTGAAACATTATTGTTTCTCTAAAAGAGGATTGAGAGAACCTTCAATTATCGCATGTGCCTCCACCTCATTACTTATGAAAAAAAAAAACGTTTGTCACACTTGTCGTGGCGCAGAAGCACAAGCGTGCAACTGTAAACTCGACAGGTTGCGGGTTCATTCCCACTCCAGGAAATGGAATTTTTCATTTCCTGGGTTTGGTAAAAAGACAAAGCGCGGTGTTGAGTTCCGCTACTCAGCACGCAATGCCTCACTTCGGCGGAAAGTGGGGAATGAAGTGTCTTAACACTAGGTTCCTTCTGCTTACCTTGCTATATGCGGGTAGCGTGAAGAAGTATGTACAATAAGTTTGCATACAAAAACGTTAAAATATATAAATATAATATACTATAAATATGCGAGCAAAGAGGGCCCACATACACATCAAACGCTCAGTTTACTTAACAAATGGGTCAAAGGCGAACAAGCTACCTATGACAAGTTCCTTGGTATACCTATGTATTATATGTAAATAATTGTTTACTTTGAATGGCTTAGATGTTGGTGACAGCTTGGAATGTTACTTACTATATTTGGGCAATATTTACACCATAATGGTAATATAAGTACTTAAATCATTTAGCGAAAAAGAAATCAGTTTGATTTCTACTTGAGATATTTTGAAATAGACGATCCATAAAATGAGGTAAAGAAAGATAAATTCCAGAAAGTAGTGTGCATCAATAGATGGAAAATTAAGGACTGAGTGGTTTCGGAATATCTATTTTTATATGCATAAACTTATAAATATTATTATATAATTCCTGTAACGTCTGTCGTGGCGCAGAGGCACAAGCGTGCGACTGTAATCGCGACAGGTTGAAGGTTCGATTCCCACTCCAGGAAATGTAAAATTTAGTATTTTCATTTCTTGGTTTTGGTAACAAGGCAAAGCGTGGCGTTGAGTTCCGCAACTCAACACGCAATGCCTCACATCGGCGGAAAGTGGGTAGTGTCTTAACACTAGGTTCTCTAGTTCCCTCTGCCTACCCTGCTATATGCGGGTTACAGCGTGAAGTTAAAAAAAAATGTATATATATATAATTCTACTAATTCTGCTTTCTTCTCTTCAAAAATAGAGGCTCTCAATTTGGTTTTTAATTATTTGCAAGTATCAAATATTGCTTACATACGATACAAAACTACTTAAATATCTAGAGTCAGCGTACGTCGCGTTTTTTGTTAAATCAATATACTATGTGAAACTGACGATTCCTAGACTGTCCCGTTTTTCGGCTTGGAATGAGTATTGCTTTTTCCAGAATCTATTTCTCTTCATCGCTGTTATAAAAGAGTAAAAAACAGTTCGTAAAATCACAAACTGTTGTCTGTATGTTTTAAGGTATTTTTTACATTTTTGCTGCTATTGATATTTTTTTTTCTTTTTTTTTTAACTTCACGCTGTATCCCGCATATAGCAGGGCAGGCAGAGGGAATCTGAGAACCTAGTGTTAAGACACTCCGTTATCTTTCAACAAATCCGTTTCCCACTTTCCGCCAGATTAGGACATTGCGTGCTGAAGGGCGGAACTCAACGCCGCGCTTTACCTCGTTACCAAACCCAGGAAATGAAAATTTCCATTTCCTGGAGTAAGAATCGAACCTACAACCTGTCGCGTTTACAGTCACACGCTTGTGCCTCTGCGCCACGAATGGCGATTGTATAAAATGACATATACGTTGCTAACGGTATCAAGTATATTTAAATCAAAAATATTCAATTCACATCTTGAACATCAAAGTACATTCATAATATTATTTTGTTAAAATCATAAATCCTTTCACACAAAGTGGTTGAACTTAAATAATAATTAATTATAAATAAAATCAAGTTGACTGTATGGTATCGCGGACGCGGTTGACATGGGAGCTATTCGAAATAATTTATATTTGGGAGTAAAAAGGAAATTAGGTTTCGGAACGTTAAGATGAAAGGTACGGTAAATATGAGGAAAATTCAATTAGTAAATTTTAATGTGGGTATTGGACCCTGGGTTGTGTGTCAGAATGTTCGGATAAAGGTCGTAGGTTTGATTTATTAATGCATATGTTATAAATAATAAGCGAAATGCTTTTGTGAACTTGAAAAATATATCTGCTATGCTAGATAATCATTATCATAATCATTTTATTGGTAATCTATAAATTACAAGTCAGAACAAATTTGTAATTATTTAACATTTTTAAATTTACAATATGCCTGTAAGGTATCTTATGCATATAATATTTCAAATAAACAAACGCAACGACAGGTATAAGCGAGAATGTTATAGTAAGAATGAAGAAGAACGTGCTCAGGTGGTTTGGGCACGTCGAGAGGGTGCGTGATGAAAGAATGGTGAGAAGATTTATGAAGCAAAGGTGAGCGGCAAGAGAGGTAAGGGGAGACTTCGGTTGACCTTCGAGAACACAGTATCAATGATAATGGAGGAAGGTCACGTAAAAAGCATGAGGACTCCCCGGAGGGCATGCATGAAGAGGTTAATGACAGTGGACGAGGCGAAAGAGGTATGCAGGGACCGTAGCGTTTGGCTCTCCGCTCTCTCTGACTACCCCGCTAGGGATAAAGCGTGGTGAAGTTAGGTAGGTAGGTAGGTAGGTAAAAATAATTAATTACATGTGATGTCATTTTCTATGAACTCGTTATAACTATAAAACGCTACAGCTTGAAGTAAAAAACTAAATAAATATTATAATCTAATGATATCTATCTAGCAGCGAAATATAATTAAATAATTTCATTTTCCTCACTAACCCTTAGCTTATCAACTTCAGTTTCTAAATGATAATTAACATCACATCTTGTTATTAAACGTCTCTCATCTGTCTAGTTTTCTCAAGATTTACGCTCAGGAACTATTCAAATTTGTATCAAGATATGAGTATATGTTCTGCTTATGACATATTGAGTTGCTTTTGGGTATTATTAAAGCTCTTAAGTTAATTAATTAATGTTATTTATTTGTTTATAAATTCTTTATTCTATCCAATTTTTCCATAATCATTTATACAGTATTTTGCCTTATGTAGAACATACATATACACATAGATTCACGCTGTATCTCGCATATAGCAGGGTAGGCAGAGGGAATCTGAGAATCTAGTGTTAAGACACTCCGTTCCCCACTTTCGTCGAATTGAGGCATTGCGTGCTAAGTGACGGTCAACCCCTACTCAACACCGCGCTTTTCCTTGTTACCAAATCCAGGAAATGAGAACTCCGTTTCCTGAAGTGGGAATCGCACCCACAACCTGTCGCGTTTACAGTCGCACGCTTGTGCCTCTGCGCCACGACAGGCGATATATAATATATAGAAAGAGAATATATGTGAAAGTCAGTAGCTTTTTTTTTGGAGACTAAATATATTAGATGACGGAGCCCAACGCCGCAAGTTTTTCACTTAGTTTTGCAATTGTACCAGTATACGATATTTGTCCACAGAGAAGAAAAGATATTACACACTGTTTTAAAAAAAACTAAACTATTGTTTTGTCTATTCCATATATATTTTTTAGTTTTACGCTTTATCCCGCATAAAAAAGTAAACACAGGGAGCCCATTGTCAAAACATTCCGCTTTCCTCTTTCCACTCAAATTCGAGACATTGTGGGCTGGGTGTAGTGTACTCAATGTTATATTTAGTATTTCAACGGTTTATATATTTTCCCGAATGGAAATCGAACCTACAACCATCTTGCTTCCCATGTTATATATTTCATTTATAATAACAATAATAGTTAATTAGGAAACTTCTCAATATTAATCTAAACACAGCTTAGACCAATCTCTGCGAGCTTGCTGCGAACTAAGTTTTGAAGCCGTAGCTTTAGTCTAGGAGATAGATTCGAAGTTTAATTGAGTTGATCAGTAAAAAATAATAACATGTATCACTTTATAAATGTTTTTTTGGCTTCACACTGTATCCTGCACATAGCAGGGTAGGGAACCAGAGAACTCAATGTTAAGACACTCTGTTCTCTTTTAACATTTCCATTTCCCATTTTCTACTGAATTGAGGCTTTGCGTGCTGAGTGGCGGAACTCAACGCCGCGCTTTGCCTTGTTACCAGAGTAAAGAAATGATAAATACTAAATATTATTTAATATTTTCGTTTCCTGGAGTGGGAGTTAAACCCACAAACGGTCACGTTTATAATCGCACGCTTGTGCCTTATAAGGCCTGTTTTTATTATAATTTTTATGTAAGTTATTGTAATTTTTTGTATATAAATATATATAATTATTAAAGTCGTAGTAAGTTAGCTCAAACATAAAATATATATTAAAAAGCAGGGTAGACATAGACAACATAAATTCTACTAGAATGGAGCATATGAAATAATTTCTTAAATATAAATATGACCTCAAAAAAGAAACTATAAGGACAAAAAACTCAAATATCATACATATATGTATGTTACTCTATATAACCATAAAACATTAACTTCCTTCCCATAATATGGGTACTAAACCTTTTTTGAAGTATCAGCTTGGTATTTTCTCAAACCTACTGCTTAGTAGAGCGCCTCAGGACGTAGTCCATTAATTTTATCTAGTCACGTCTCACACTTTTTGCGACCACCGCCCCTTCCAACACTCTATTCGTTACTCAATATTGAAGGTAATTATAATGGTTTTCTTATGTTAGGAAAATTAAATTAATTTAGATTACAGTTTTTTATATTCGGCAGCTTCACGCTTTATCCCAGTTTGCAGGGATAGGCATAGAGAACCTATAGTCAAGGCTCAAAACTCTCTGTTCTTTGTTCTCCGTTTTGTATGTTGATTAACATCGAATGTTTCAAGCTCGAGCGGAACTCCACACCAATCGGCGGGGCTCAATATAAGATTACAATATTTTTTGTCTTGCATAGTAGGTAAGGCAGAGAGAATCCAAGAAAACCAAACCCTTCAAGACACTTCGTTCTCAGCATTCCGCACGCTGATATGAAAAAGAGTAGGGAAATGATAATAATTTTTATATAACAATTCCCCCGAGTTAAGATCGAATCCACAACCGTCGCAATAAAATTCAGACGCCGTCCCGCACCGCCACCACGGCCTTCTTTTCGAATGCTTCGGGACTTAGTTATGTAATAATAATGGTTTTATTACTATTTCTATTTTTTTCTTTTTAAGTTCTTTCATACATATATTTTTGTATTTATATTGTGTTTTATATCATAAATTATTTATGTTGTACGTGGCATATTAGAAGGCCAAGTATAGCAAGACTGGCATGCCGTCATCTTCTGCAATGGCGACTGCATCCTAGAGCGTGTAAAATTAAGTACATTATATTAAGTTACTATTTTTTATCTGTATTGAATATGTTGGTGGCAAAAATAAATTTAAAAAAAACAATTTCTGGCGACAATAAACTGTGTGTGGAAACAATTAGAGAGATAAGGAGATTAAACGAATACAAGCATTTCTAAGACATACAGTAATATATAAGAGAACGGAGTGTCTTAACACTAGGTAATCTGGTCTCATCTGCCTTACCTGGTAAGTACGGTATACAGGATGAAGCTACATATAAACCTATATTTATTAAATTTATTAATCGTTTTAGTCTATATATATCAGACAAAAACATGAAACATCGAAAGGATCGCACTGGTGAGTACAATCTGAAGATGGTCGTAAAAGATGGAAAGGAAGCGTTACGTTATGTCTTCCTTCATAGCGATAATGCCTTCCTCTTCGCAATTTCTCTTCGCTGAAAATGTTTCTTTATTTCAATATGTAATTAATTAGTGGTTATAATACATTTACATAATTATTAACGTCTGTCGTGGCGCAGAGGCACAAGCGTGCGACTAGAAACGCAACAGGTTGTGAGTTTGATTCCCACTCCAGGAAATGGAGTTTTTTTCATTTCCTGGGTTTGGTAACAAGACAAAGCGCGGTGTTGAGTTCCGCCACTCACGCACGCAATGCCTCAATTTGGCGGAAAGTGGGGAATGGAGTGTCTTAACACTAGGTTCACTCTGCCTACCCTGCCATATGCGGGTTAAAGCGTGAAGCTATGTATGTTAAAAGATACATACAAGCTGTGACTTTATGGTTTCATATTATAAATAAATTTGAAAAAGTTATATTATTTATGGGTCGACCGTTCCCAATGACCCAGTGTCCCAAGTTTTAAACAAATCTGTCGATACGGAATCTTATTATCTTCTTTAAGAGTTTCCCTTCCCAATTTCAACCAACTTTCCGAGCAAATTGAATTGTTTCTTGTACTAACTAGCTCTTAATAGCTGAACTTCTAAATATATTATTGACACATAAATAATTAAGATTTTAATAAAAAAATTACGTGGAACGAATATGTTAAAAGAAAAGGGAGTGTCTTAACACTAGTTTATCTGGTTCTCTCTGCCTACCCTGCTATGTGCGGAATACAGTGTGAAGTAAAAAAAAAGATCATTTAATTCAAAGAAAATGCACTAAAAAGTACAATATTTAGAAAAACTCGAAAATTAATCATAAATTCTTAGCTAAAATTTAATATCTACATAAGAAGCACTAGCTATCATTTAAAAAAAGGATCATCAAAATTGGTCCACGTAGTAAAAGTTCTACGGTAGCATACATAAAAAATGGAATTGAATTAAGAACCTCTATTACTGAAAAGCTTAATCTAGACCCATTTAGTATTTTTGCCTGAAACAATAACGAACATTCAACCATCCTCATAAGTTTATAATATTAGTAGGATAATTTGAGAATGCTTATCACATTTTAAATTTACAAAGGTGCATGACCATTGTGGCGCAGTGGAACGGTGTCTTACTGTAAACTCGATTGATTGTAGATTCGATTACCACTCGGGGGAATTATTATATTTAAGCTATTGAATGATTATATTTCCACTTTCCAGGTCTGGTAAGACAAAGTGCTGCGTTGAGTTTCACAATTCTATAAGTAACGTCACTAACAATGGAGTGTCTTATCTCTAGGTTCTCTATGACTACGCTGATATGCGGAAAATAACAAAAATAAAGTTATTATCGTTATGTTAAGAGCACAACACTATTAATATATATAATACAATGTAAAAGTAAAATTCTTAGCTAAGAAAACTCGAAACAGAAGAACGGTCGAGTTGTCTACTTCCTACAAAGCTCCTTAAAATTAAAACTTCAAAATCTTTTGTAGGAAACTTTGACACAAAGTAAAAACGTCTCATTTGGAGAATGAAAACAATCTATTATTTAGGTTTTAGTTTGAGTCTTGAAAAACATAAATATTGGATAAAGATTTTGTGTTCTTTTCTTCATACATATATACATACATAGCTTCACGCTGTGTCCCGCATGTAGCAGCGTAGGCAGAGGGAACCTAGTGTTAAGACACTCCATTCTCCACTTTCCGCCGAATTGAGGCATTGCGTACTGAGTAGCAGAACTCAACGCCGAGAGACACTAAGCTTATATTATTATTATCATATAACAATACAACTAATACACATTTTAGCAAGAGCTTAACATAAATAGAATTGATGACTGCATGAATTCATTGCGTGCTGAGTGGCGGAACTCAACGCCGCGCTTTGCCTTGTTTTAAATTACTAAATACCGTTACATCCTATACTGGCTCCCCTAAATATACCAGCTTCTCTAAAAATTATCGGTTTCCCTTAATATATGTACCGACTTCCCTAAATATATACCGGCTTCTCTAAATTTACCGGCTTGCCTATCTAAAATTTGATGATGATTGTAGATTCAATATCCACTGGAGGTCACAATCTAGAGCTGACAAAACAATATCGAATGTCGCTACCACATAATTCTCTGGCAGATCACTTTTTGATAAAGAACGGGCAGTAAAATATAACAAAAAGAGTTCATAAGAAAAAAGTAAAATATTCAAACAATGTTTTTTATATAAATATTCATATACTCGTGGACTAATTTAAATATCACTAAAGCAAATTTATAATTTCAGAACAAGATAGCAGAATTTTAAATGAACAGACCTTCGCCCCGCTCCGGGTATCACGTAAAAGCGATTATGAGATTTGCCAATTTTGTTTCTAATAATAGATTCAATGAAACAATACGCGCAAACGGCGAAATTATAAAATACTTTATATATTTTCATTTCTTGGGTTTCGTAACACGGCAAAGCGCGGCGTTGAGTTCCGCCACTCAACACGCAATGCCTCCATTTTGGCGCAAAGTGGGGAGCGGAAATGTTGAAAGAGACTGTTGTGTCTTAACACTAGATTCTTTGGTTTCATCTGCCTACCCCAAGCAGGTGGATAATGTGGGAGCAGCGTGAAGTTGAAAAAGAATCTTTAATTATATTTTTTTTATAGTTTTACTCAATATTTTTATTTTTAAATCCCTCGAGAAGTTACCAAAGGCAGTGAGAGAGCTGTTTGACTATAAGCGCTGTGATATTTGTGTTCGGATTTCCAGTCAAGGGAATAATTAATTATATTTAAATCCCCAAGGCATTGAGAACACGCACATTCTGATTTAAGAACGACGGAGAGCGGAGTGTCTCCGGATACTACGTTCTTTCTGCCTACATTGCAAACATAGATGTTGCAACAAAAAGTTACGTTAGTGATACATATTTCATTGACTTCTTTTCCCTTTCGTCCCCTGCTATATACCAACAGACACAAGTCCAAATAATTTTAATAGGTCAAAACGTTCCGGGAACATTAATTTTCTTTTTCCCTTAAAACATTTCAAAAATGATAAAAATATTATAACAAGACGATTTTCAAACATAAGTAGTAGCAACATAATTTTAATATTTGAAAATCCAGTATCAAAATCGTAAATTCTTTAAATGAACTGTTTCTCAAATACCTCATTTCCAAGTTTAAAGAATCCCCTCGAACCAGAAACTTCCTTCACAAAATTATCTCGAAAACGGAACCTGAAGCCAGTATTTTTGAGGATTTCATTTCACTTTAGTAAGCTTCCTGCTTTTATTTACATTTTCTTCCTTTCATTGCAAATGTCGTTGGGTTAAGAAGCTGTTTTTTTACGATCGAACGATACAGTATCAATATCATGAAAGCATTAAGCAATCAAGTGAATGTATCAATTGTAATTATTTCTTTAAAATTCTCTTGTATAAATTGACATGGATTCGAAAGGGCGAACGGAGTGTCTTTAACACTCAAACTCTCTGTCTCTAGTCTATCCTAATAATGGGATAAAAGCATAAAGTTGCTCTTACGGTAACAAATCTACGTATATATGAAACAATCGAAGCTTTATGCTTTTTTTTTTTTCAGCATAGTAATGTGGTCAGAGAGGACCTTACTTACAAGACATTTGACGATGAGCCTTTGCTCTTACTGACGGCAATTCACCTTTGGCCAATAATGAAACGCGTCTTTTTTTTTTAATCCACACTGTATCCCGCATAAGCAGGGTAGGCAGAGAGAACCTGAGAACTCAGTGTTAAGACACCTGCCTTTCAACAAACTAAGCCCCATTTTCCGCTGTAGGAGGCATTGCGTGTTGAGTGGCGGAACTCAACGCCGCGCTTTGCCTAGTTTGTGAATTTTGCCTGAGTGTGAATCGAACTCACAACCTGTCGCTTTACAGTCGCACACTTGTGCCTCGACGCCACGACAGGCGTTTAGTAAATGTAATATTTATTGTATAATTCCTTTAAGTGGAAATCGAACTCAACCGATTTCGCTTTACAGTTATACACTGCACCACGATGGTCTTGTTTCATTATTTTTACTAGGGCAAAATCGCTATTTGTGTAGTACCAAAATAGGGCAGCCAAATAGTGCCTAAAAGTAAAACCACACAAAAAGTTCACCGCAAACGTAGATGTACATCCAGTCTTAATTGGAGGTTTAAGATTAGCCTTCATTGCATTTCTTTTTACTGAAAAAGGGATATCTATTTTCTAATTGTTTTGTGAAAAAACAGTATTGTTGTTTCTTGTTATCATTATACAGTATATAATATACATATGTAACGCCTGTCGTGGCGCAGAGGCACAAGTGTGCGACTGTTAAGCGACAGGTTGTGGGTTCGATTCCATTCATTTTCTGGGTGTGGTAACTTCACGCTGTATCCCGCATGTAGCGGGGTAGGCAGAGGGAACCAGAGAACCTAGTGTTAAGACACTCCATTCTCTTTCAACAATTCCGTTCCCCACTTGCCGCCGAATTGTGGCATTACGTGTTGAGTGGCGGAACGCAACACCGCGCTTTGCCTTGTTACCAAACCAAAGAAATAAAAATACTAAATTTTACATTTCCTGGAGTGGGAATCGAAGCCACAATCTGTCGCTTTTACAATCGCACGCTTGTGCCTCTGTGCCACAACAGGCGTTACCATATTTTAATTTTTATTTCTTTTGTTAGTTTATTTTTAATATTCTAGGTTTCCAAAGTAATGTAAGGTTAATTTGGTAGCATATATTCTACCAGACATTATCACGTAACAATTTCTGGAATTACCATTACTTTTTTACCTAAGCAGGGTAGTCAGAGAGAATTAGCGTTAAGACTATGTTCTCCACTTTCCACCTTAATTCGAGATAATGCTTTTTGGGTATCAGAATTTAACGCCGCGCTTCGATAATTATATATACATACATAGCTTCACGCTGTATCCTGCATATAGCAGGGTAGGCAGAGGGAACCTAGTGTCATAACACTAGGTTCCCCGCTTTCCACCGAATTGAGGCATTGCGTGCTGAGTGGCGGAAATCAACGCCGCGCTTTTCCTTGTTACCAAACCCAGGAAATAAAAAAATCCATTTCCTGAAGTGGCAATCGAACCCACAACCTGTCGCGTTTACAGTCGCACGCTTGTGCCTCTACGCCACGACTGGCGATAATTATATGTATGTATTTTTAATTTGATATTTATATATTATTAATATGTTATATAATATTTAGAGCTACGATATCCTCGACCATAAATACAGTTACGACGGTTACAGGTACGACGACGATAAATACAGTTTCAGCTACAAAGGATTACATATATTTATACGATATAACAGATATTAACACAACATAGCATTCATCCAACGAGGCTAGAGAGAGCTCAGGCGTAAGACTCACGCTTACGTGCTCTGCGAGATGAGGTGTGACGTTAACATACTAGTGGCATGTTGAAGCTGAAAATTTTGTATTTTTTATGCACCATTACTAAAAAAACTAGTGTTTAGTGACCATTTTCTACACATTGCGTTCATTGTATAGTTATTTCATTATACTTTACCTAACTAGATAGTGGCTACAATATTGTGTGTGAGTGAATGATCTAGCTGTAGCTGTAAACACGATGTATATGGGTTTGATCCTCGAATGATAAATAATTTCCCCGCTCCAGTAAAAGTGTGGTGTTATGTATACATAAAATTCGAACTTTCGATTATGTATACATAAAAGGCGAAACTAGCCATAAAAAACTGCAATTTGGCATTTAGGCTCCTCGGCTTACCAAGGAGCCTAAACCCCAAATTACACTAAGAGATAATTTCTCGAAATTTCTAAAAGTGAAAGTCGCGGGACATAGTGAGTTTTTATATGTAAAATGCCATAAATTGACTTACACTAGGACTTCTTTGTGTAAATCAATTTATGGCATTTTATAAAAAAAAATTAAAAAAAAGTAAGTCAAAATTGTTCAACTTTATTGTTTTTTGACTGTTTTACAATCTATATGACTTTTTAGTAATGCTTAATATGTTAGTCATTCGGTTGAAATACGTTTTACGGATTTTACGAGGCTTACCGCTTGAGCGTAAATTGTTGGTTTTTTAATTGGGATCATTGTTCAGGCACTTTTTATTTCTGTCAGAGGGTAGAAATATATTTTTAATTGCTGTTATTGAAATTAAGTAAGAATATTATAAATTGGAATTATCCTACTTTTTTAGCGACTTCAATAAAGGACCATAAACTAAGAACCTCTAATTTGACTGTACTTTTTGTGTGTTACCGCATACATTTTACTAAGTGAACCAGTTTTGATAATTCCTTTTTTATACGATAGCTTCCCACTCCAAGAAATGAAAATTCTAATTAATATTTAGTATTTTCATTTCCTGGGTCTGGAAACAAGGCAAAACGCGGCGTTGAGTTACGCCACTCAGCACACAATGCCTCAATTCGACGGAAAGTTGGGAACGGTTGAAAGAGAACGGAGCGTCTTAACATTAGGTTCTCAGATTCCCTCTGCCTATCCTGCTACATGCTATAGCGTGAATCTAAAGTATAGTTCTGATGTGCTCTCATTTAAATTTATTTAAGATTTGACAAGCAGTTTTTGAGTTATTCGTAACAAATGTGTATTTAAACTCAGCTTTCTTTTTTGTTAAAATTTTAATTATTTATAAAAAAATATGTAAAAAATTGTATATTATATAGTATATAATATGTAAGTTGATAAATATAAAATTTATATTTTTTATCTTATGGAAATACATTTTTACCTGAAACAAATATACAAATACTAATTTTTAATATTTAAAAAAAATATATGCAAGTCGATTTATCAACTTATTCACGCCTAATATAGCATTAGTAGATTACACATAAATATTATCAATACAACATATTCCAAGGAAACTCAACTAAAGTAATAAACAATCGTTTTAAACTTCACACTCATAAAATATGTATCAAAGTTCTAAATATGGCAGCAAAGAGAAATGTTCCATAACTTTACCACATTTGGTAAGTCTTTGGGCAGAAATTATGGATTCCGAAATGGAATCTTATATATTAGACTTATAGTACTTAAAGTTACTAAGCAATAATTGTAACATATGTCAGGCTAAGCGAGCTTAATATAGGGACTTTGTAATAATTAACTTTGGTAGAGTACTTTAATATATAATATTAGCTGTACCCGGAGCGCGTTGCTACCCCAACAACTAAAATAAATATAAGAAGATTTTTGAGTTCATCGATGACATACAGACAAACATTCATGTTATATATTATGATGTGTTCCGGTTCGATGGCATGTAAGCCAGGTTTTCCCCTTTCCAACCCATCCTTTCCCCAAAATGTGGTGGTTCCGATAGCGGGCTACTTCATTGTCCTCCCCTTCCATCTGTATCCTCTAGGTTGGCAACGCATCTACAACATCTCTGGTGTAGATGTTCATGGGCGAAGGTAGCCACTTACCATCAGGTGGTCCTTCTGCTCGTTTGCCATCCGTTATCCATAAAAATATATATTTATATATAGTCCTCTATGTAAAAATACATGGTCATACTGATTTTCATGACAATCGGTTGAACGGGTCAGGAGTTGCTACCCTGCAGTAACAGGTGGCGATTGGCATCAATGAGCATACTATAAAAACCAACTTTCATAATAATCGGTACAATAGTTTTTGAGTTCATCGATGACACACACACAAACATTCATTTTTATGCATAAAGATTTTAAAATTCTTTTCATGATTATAAAACACTTGCAAAACTGAGTTACTGACAACGTATGGGTGGTAGATACTGGCCAAAAAAAAAGCTGAAATTTGACTTGTAATCAGACCTTTGGGAAAGCACTAAGAGAGAAAGAATTCCTGGAAATTCCTACCAATAAAGGTAAAAAATGAGATTTTATGTTTTATAGGGTCCAATTAAAGTCGCAGTATAGTCGCTGATTTAAATTTAGCAAACATCCACACAGATCCAATATCTATAGCGAATGAATATATAAATATATACAAAATTCTTATTAGAATTAATCGTCATCATCGTGGTTCGTAAAGGAAAATTATTGTGGCATTGTCAAACGCAACGCAAAGGGAGTAGTGAATTAACGTAGTGATTTGTCACTAGGAAGTCTCTCTACCACCTACGGAAGATTGGGGGAAGTTCTCGAAGCCTTAGCTAGTAGCGGTCAAGGACTACCGTGTCGTTTTAGTGAGTATTAGGCTTGTCAGTATCTGGCGGTCGGGCAGTGCCACATAATCCGTTCGAAATGGGAGAGTACCCGTAAAAGGGTTTCCTAACGTAAAAAAAAATAAAAGATCGTCTCTTCTTAACTGTTACTTGAGATAGAGGTGTGAAGATAGATATTTCAAGATAATCATTTTTTTTTATTTGGCTTACCAAAATACAACAACCTTATAAATAGCAGTAAAAACATACAATATAATACAACTAAAATATATTTAAGGTATGTGTAAAATTATATTTAAAGTAAACACTCTACTAAAAATAATGTTTTAATTTTTCTCTTTTAGGATAACACCTTGCAAGCGCTCTAGCCAATTTAATTATACGCTAACATTTAGCGCCTGTGAAATTTCTACACGGTTATTATAGCAGATATGTTAGCAACTACACCTTGAAAAATATTGAAAAAATGAGAAAAAATTATATAATACATACATACATAGCTTCACGCTGTATCCCGCATATAGCAGAGTAGGCAGAGGGAACCTAGTGTTAAGACACTCCGTTCCCCAATTATATAATTTGTCGAAATAAAGTATTTTTTTGTAAAAATATTATAATTTTTCATCAAGGTAATGATAGTTCAGTAGAATAGCATCAAAATGTTAGCGCGAATGGTTATCAGTTCGATCATATAATAAAATAAAATATATATAGATATTAAATTAAATTATTTTTATTTTCCCGCTCTGCTACACCATAGTGCGGCGTTGAGTTCCAACACTCAACGTACAATGTCTTGATTTCGGGTGGAAAGATGATAATAATGAGGTTCTTTTTAATTATCCTGCTATGTAGAAAATGCTTAAAACAGAACGAAAAATGTTTAGATTTTGACCTAAAATGATTAACGAATCATATAAAATCAACACGTTACTATTTATCTAGAAAACGTATAAAAATTTGAACGCAGCGGGACTCGAACCCACGCCTCACGGAAACCGTCCATGCGCTCTGACCATAAAGCCATGCGTTCTATACCCGCCTATATCAAAATTCTGCGCAGAATATCGATGTAGCCGGTAGATATGTTTTCTAAATATATTTTACGTTTCCTAAGTGTGTGACTTTTTTACTTCCTTAACACTTTAATAGATTAAAAATACGTTAATATTTATTTTTATTTGAAAAAAATAAAAAGTTTCTGAAATCGACTATTTTTATGTGGGTAACGAAATTTTATTGGGTGGAACAATTGCTATGATTCATATTCATATAACAGCTAGTGCTTCTGGTGTGGTTCCATTTCATTTAGTTAAGATCTGACGAGTAGTTTTTGAGTTATTCGTAATAATGCTACTTTTTAGTGCATTTTGTTTAAGGTCTTAAATATTACATTTGTATATAATTCTAGAACAAAAATACCTTTAATAACATAGAATGAGGCATAATTTTAACCGAATGTGGTACATCACTAGCTACCACAGTAAAAACAAGTCGACATCAAAATCCTTTTCGAAATTGATCCACAGTTCCAGCACTCTATCAAACAAATGGGAGCGATGTAGCTTTTTCCAATCAGGCTCTGAACCTATCTTCGTATTCATTTTGATTTTGACTACACACAACGTATAAAAACGAGCTTGTAAAATATAAAAAAAAATATATGTACGAAATGAAATAACCGAGATTTCTTAAAATTTTACATGTTTGAATTTTAAGTTGTCAATGAAAGATTTGTTATTTATAAGAGATTAGTTCAAAAAATTATTTCCATTAAAAAAAATGTATGTAATATACGTGTTATTAACCGATTTCCAAAAAAGGAGAAGATTATCAAATTTGACTGGATTTTTATGTTTTTTACCGTATTCATTTTTACTGGGTTAAGCATTTTTTTTTTTTTTTTTTTTTTTATGGATACCGGATGGCAAACGAGCAGAAGGACCGCCTGATGGTAAGTGGTTACCTTCGCCCATGAACATCTACAACACAAGAGCTTCCAGTATGAAAGAATTTTAGGATCTCAACCTACATAAGAGTAAATAACTAGATGCGTTGCCAACCTAGAGGCTACAGATGGAAAGGGAGGATAATGTAGTAGTCCGCTATCGGAACCACCACATTTTGGGGAAAGGATGGGTGGGAAAGGGGAAAACCTGGCTTACATGCCATCGAACCGGAACACATCATAAGATATTTGGCGGTTCGTCTTTGACATGATAGTGGTCGCGAGCCAGACGGAGGATGAACCTCCTACCACCAAACAAAAGCAATTTTGATGATTCTTTTTTCATATGATAGCTACTGCTTCTGATGTGCTCCCATTTAAATTTAATTAAGATCTGATAATTAGCCTAGATATAATAACGCCTAGTGCAAAGGCACAAGCGTGCGACTGTAAACGCGACAGGTTGTGGGTTCGATTCCCACTCCAGGAAATGTAAAATTTAGTATTTTCATTTCTTGGCTTTGGTAACAAGGCAAAGCGCGGCGTTGAGTTCTGGCACTCAACATGCAACGCCTTGATTCGGCGGAAAGTGGGGAACGGAATTGTTGAAAGAGAATGAAGTGTCTTAACACTAGGTTCTCTGGTTCTCTCTGCCTACCCTGCTATATGCGGGATAGAGCATGAAGTTAAAAAAAAAAAGTTCTGGAGCTATTCGTAACTATCTTATTTTTTAGATCATTTTATTTGAAAATCGGTATTCTTTTTGTTAAAAATCTTAATTATTACACTTCAATTATCTTAAAAACATAAATTCTTTTAATTTTCTTTCTTCTAAATACTGATAATATTAAAATGAAATTTTATGTAATTTAAAAAAGCTTTCAATGCAAAAAGAGCTAATATTTTCAAAACACGTTTCTTTTCAATTTTACAAAAATGTTAAAAAAACTTACTATTGTATTCATAATACACGTTCATAATTACAACTATTTCAATTAATTTCATTTATAAAAAGTAGAAAATTCACTTACTATTTTACATTTCAGAAAGCTTTCATATTTTTAATTAAGTAAGATTTAAAAGAATAATCTAGTGGAACTACACAGGGCTTAAAATTTCATTACATACATACAAAGCTTCACGCTGTATCCCGCATATAGCAGTGTAGACAGAAGAAACTTAGTGTTAAGACACTCCGTTCCCCACTCACGCCAGATGGGGCATTGTTTGCTGGTGTGGCGGAACTCCAACCTCCGCCTTTGTCTTATTACCAAACCCAGAAATTTACAGCTTACAGTTTCACGCTCTTTCTAGCATAATTAGGGTAATGAGAGAGAACCTAGTGTTAAGACACTCCATTCTTTATTTTCTGTCCGTACTCAAGAAAATACTTATCCTTACCAAAGAGGATAAATGAAAATTTGCTTCGCTGTATCCCGCACACAGCAAGGTAGAGGGGAGGAAACCAGAACCTAGTGTTAAGACACTCCTTTCTCGTTTAACATTCCGTTCCCCACTTTCCGCCGAATTGAGGTATTACGTGCTGGTGGAACTCAACGCCGCGATTTGCCTTGTAACTGTAGAGGAAATGAAAATAAATGTTAAATAATATTTAGTACGCGATAGGTCGCACGTTTACAGTCTCACGCTTGTGCCCTCTGTGTGTCACGACAGGCTACAAATATAAATTAATTTAAGTATAATCATTTCCCTGAGTGGAATCGAACCCACTACCGTGTTCTTTATGTTCTTAATACATTTGCTTAAAGCCAAAGCTAACTGATAGATTGCTGAAACTTCTGGACGAATTTTGCTGAAATTTAAAACGTGGATTTAAAGCTTCCAGTATGAAAAAATTTTAGGATCTCAACCTACACAGAGTAAAGTCTGATAGACTAAAGTCTTATGAATAAGCTTATTACGTGGATGAATTTTCAAGTTCTTATTTGCTTCAAGAAGGTTACGCTATGTGTACTTATATATGTGTATATATATTTTTTAAAATTAAATAAAAGATAGTTTCGTTAACTAACTTTGCCTTTGAATACCTCAATTCGGCGGAAAGTGGGGAACGGAATTGTTGAAAGAGAATGAAGTGTCTTAACACTAGGTTCTCTGGTTCTCTCTGCCTACCCTGCTATATGCGGGTTACAGGAAAACTAACTTTTAACCGACTTTAGAAAAAAGAGCTTATCATTTCGTAAGTAATTCGGTATTTCGTCAGTATTTTTATATTTTTTTTATTTACAATTTTGACTTTCATTCTTTTTTATATGATAGCTAGAGGAACTTATAAGTAATTGTAATTATTCGTAATAATAATACCTTTGTACCTTTATGGAAGTCGACTTCACTTATTTCTGTTTGATTGATACTTTAATTAATCAATATAACCTTGGTGCTTGCGAATATAAGCAAAAAGTTAAATGACATTTAAAATGCTGTCTGAGGGGAAAAAGTAGAAGCACTTAGCACTATAAGATATTGCCAGGGCTAGTTTTAATAATGGAAATGCCAAAAAAATATAAATACCAAACAAAATTTTTATTTTTGTTAAAGAAATGCGGCGTTGAGTTCCGCCGCTTAATATGCAATGTCTTGAGAAACAGCAGATGGGTATGTGACTTTTGGTTTGAGTCTAACTACCCTGCATGCAGGATACAGATTGAAAGAGCTTTATTATAAAAGATGTGACAAACCATATGCCGTATTGTAAAAAATATACATTTAAGTATATTTTATAGTTTTTATCAAACTCAAGAAACTATTTTAATACCAATTAAATTAATATAATATTTTTAATTATTTAAGGCAAATTGCGGAGTTGAGTTCCGCCACTCAGCACGCAATGCCTCAATTCGGCGGAAAGTGGGGAACGGAAATGTTAGAAGAGAACGGAGTGTCTTAGCACTAGGTTTTCTGGTTCCCTCTGCAGCGTCTACAGCGTGAAGCTAGTAAAGTAAAGTAAAATAATATTGTTTTCTATGTAAAATGAATATAAAATATAAAACACTACTCTATTCTTCCTACAAAATGTCTGAGACATTTAAATATTTCGTACAGGGTGACGTTACCAATTCAAAGAGACCTCTTTAGTTAGAATTATAGCTATAAATATTCCCCCGGGCACGATTCGAACCCACGTCAAGTCCCCGATTGGGGACTAGAATGAGTTATGTAGCACTTCCAAGCCGGCAAATATAGACAGGCACTAAAACCTCAAGGTGCTTCAGACCGCAGAGAACTGACCAAACACGACCCTTCTTCGAAATCTCTTCTCTAATGTTACATACAAATATTTGAACATTAATCATATTATTAAATAAATATTACCTCAGTACTTTGCAGTGTTTAATTAGCTTGAAAGTCATCGGGTCACCCTACTGAGCGGCCGCCGGTCATACGTCCTCTGCCCTTACGCTTACTATATAAATAGGACGTGGTAATTTATTTAGGTATTTTTATGGCGACAAGTGACCCGTATTGGCCTTAATGTTGATGTAAAATGGAGGATTTTTTCAAATATATTTCTTATTAAATAGTATTTCTTTTATAGAGCAGGGTAGGCAGAGGGAACCAGAGAACCTAGTGTTAAGACACTCCATTCTCTTTCAACAATTCCGTTCCCCACTTTCCGCCGAATTGAGGCATTGCGTGTTGAGTGGCGGAACGCAACGCCGCGCTTTGCCTTGTTACCAAACCCAAGAAATGAAAATACTAAATTTTACATTTCCTGGAGTGGGAATCGAACCCACAACCTGTCGCGTTTACAGTCGCACGCTTGTGCCTCTGCGCCACGGCAGGCGTTATGTTTTTAATTAAAACTGAAATTTTAATAGTACAGTCCTTAGTGGTGCAGTGGGACCGAATGACTGACTGTAAGCAAGATTGGTTATGAGTTCAATCTGCACTAGGGGGAAAAGTTATGTAAGACAAAAGTCGGGTTTTAAATTCCGCCTTTCTACACGTATTGTTTGAAATTTTGGTGGAAAGTGGAGAACGGAAAATTTTAACACTTTTGTTTGACTATACTTTTAAGCAAACAAAGAACTGCATATGACTGGAAAAATGTTTTAATCTATATCTATATATATAATAAAAGAGCAGAAAAGTCAATTCTGTACATGAAAAATTTTAGAAAAATACCTATTGGGTACGTTAATATATCGTTAATAGAAGCGGGCACCAAACTTGGCACACTTATAGTTTATATAGAGAATGAGTGCAGAAACTGCTAATATTTTATTTAAATGCATAAAAATCTAATACATAAAAAGTATATTAAATTAATGAAATAAATGTTACACACTACCATGGTTTGACATCCATGTTTATATAAAGTGACATATACATACATTGCTTAAGACAACGCGTTGTTAACGCGTTACCAGGGCCACTAGTAACATGTAAAATTGTTATTATTTATTCATAAGTTCAAATGTCTCTAATATTTTGTATTCAGTATATTGCCTATAGTATTTCTGTCTATTGTAATCTTACATACATATATATCTATGTAGCGCTAAATTTCGTCACCCAAATAGACATGCTTAGGCGAAAAATATTTTCTCTCGAAAGTATTTTATTTTAATGAATTAGATGTGAAGAAATAACAGTACCATTAAAAAACAATTAAAATTTCAATAAAAATGATACCGACTTTGAATGAAATATATTGAAAAACAAAATCACTACGAATAATTCAAAAACTATCTGTCAGATCTAAACTAAATATAATGGGAACAGATATGTTCTGATAAGAAGCACTATCTATTATAAAAAAAATCATGAAAATTGATTCTAGGGTAGGCAGGCAGAGGAACCCTGAGAACCTAGTGTTAAATCACTCCGTTGCCCACTTTCCACCGAATTGAGGCATTGTGTGCTGAGTGGCGGAACTTAATGCCGCGCTTTGGCTTGTTACCAAACCCCAGGAAATGAAAAATTCTATATCCTGGAGTGAGAATCGAACCCACAACCTGTCGCGTTTACAGTCGCACGCACGTGCCACTGCGCCACGACAGGCGTTTTCAAATAATTGGATAAGAACATATTAAATACCCAAATATTTGAGCCGATATTGTTTATTTTATATCGTTCCCACAAAATGTAAGGAGAACGTAAAAATTTAATCCAGCCAAATGCTACATCAATAATGGCAGGCCGAGAGCGTTTAACACGTAATAAATTCATTTATAGCTCTACTTCAAAGCTTTAATTACAGAATGAAATATAACCAAGCCTTATATTCACTTTATTTTGTTATATTTATTGTGTAAATATTTTGTGTATAAATAATTTATTACAATTCATATTAACTCCTGTCGTGGCGCAGAGGCAGAAGTGTCCGACTGTAAAGCGACAGGTTGTGGATTCCCACTCCAGGAAATGAAGTATTTTCATTTTCTGGGTTTGGTAACAAGGTAATGCGCGGCGTTGAGTTCCGCCACTCAACACGCAATGCCTCAATCTAGCGGAAATTGGGGAACGGATTTGTTGAAAGAGAACCTCCCTGCCTCTTCCCTCTGCCTACCCTGCTATATGCAGGATACGGCGTGAAGTTAAAAAAAAAAGATACATTTTTTAAGAAATTATAGAAATTTATAAAAAAGTGAACTAGAAAAATAAATTGTAGTTTATGTGTTATTTTGATATAAACACACAGCACACAGCTATATTTTTGTAAAGTTGCATCTAAATTCGTTCAGTCGTTTTTGCTAGTAAAACTAACGAATATCCATCCATCCATCCATCCATCCATCCATCATCCATCCATCGTTAGGTGGTAGGAGGTTCGTCCTCCGACTGGCCCGCGACCACTATCATGTCAAAGACGAACCGCCAAATATCTAATGATGTGTTCCGGTTCGATGGCATGTAAGCCAGATTTTCCCCTTTCCCACCCATCCTTTCCCCAAAATGTGGTGGTTCTGATAGTGGACTACTACATTGTCCCCCCTTCCATCAGTATCCTCTAGGTTGGCAACGCATCTACAACATATCTGGTGTTGTAGATGTCTATGCTCGCTATGCTTCTGCTCGTTTGCCGTCCGTTATCAATAAAAAAAAAATAAAAAAAAAATCCTTACAAACTTTCGTATTTATAAATACTAGTGTCCCCTTTGACGCGTTAATGACGCGTACTATATATATCACTGTACATAAAAAGTCGCCTGTCGTAGCGCAGAGCCACAAGCGTGAAACTGTAAACGCGTTAGGTTGTGGGTTCGATGCCCACTCCAGGAAATGCAAAATTTAGTATTTTCATTTTCTTGGGTTTGGTAACAAGTTCCGCCACTCAACACGCAATGCCTCAATTTGTCGGTAATTGGGGAAAGGAAATGTTAAAAGAGAATGGAGTGTCTTAACACTAGGTTCTCTGGTTCCCTCTGCCTACCCCGCTATATGCGGGATACAGCGTGAAGTTAAAAAAAAAACTTAATATAAACATGGATTTTTTTAGGTGGTAGGAGGTTCGTCCTCCGACTGGCTCGCGACCACTATCATGTCAAAGACGAACCGCCAAATATCTAATGATATGTTCCGGTTCGATGGCAAGCCAGATTTTCCCCTTTCCCACCCATCCTTTCCCCAAAATGTGGTGGTTCTAATAGAGGACTACTACATTGTCCCCCCTTCCATCAGTATCCTCTAGGTTGGCAACGCATCTACAACATCTCTGGTGTTGTAGATGTCTATGGGCGAAGGTAACCACTTACCATCAGGTGGTCCTTCTGCTCGTTTGCCGTCCGTTATCAATAAAAAAAAAAAAAAAAATGGATGTCAAACCATGGTAGTGTCTGTAACATTTGATTTATTAATTTTATATATTTTTTTATGTATTATTTTAATAAGATATTATCATTCTGCACTCCTTCGCTATATAAACTATAAGTGTGCAAACTTTCATGCTACTTCGCCCGCGTAACTTTCGTAAAAGTTTTTGCTTCACGTATTAATATATAGGTTAGTAAAATAATTATGAACACGCGATCATGTTTCAATTGGCGCAGATCGTCTGATTGACGCAATGCTTGTAGATTGGAAACTCAATCCAGAATCACTTATAATTAAATCAATATATAAGATATTTCCACGGCTTAGTTAAAAAACATGATCAAAGTGAATAAAAATAATAAATACTCTTTATTGCACCAGAAACATACAAAATAAAAACATCTTAATATTTATAATAGTACAATGGGCGACCTTATCGCTAAGATAGCGATTTCTTCCAGGTAACCTTTAGGTAGAGGAGAGAACATATGAAATGGGAAGGGGTGCACAGAGCAGATAACAATCTAAAATATAAATAAAAAGTACATATCCTTACTAATATTATAAATGCGAAAGTAACTCTGTCTGTCTGTCTGTCTGTTACGTTTTCACGCCTAAACCACTGAACCGATTTTGATGAAATTCGGTATGAAGATAAAACTAAACTTAGGAAAGGACATAGGATACTTTTTATCGCGAAAAAAATGATAGAAGCTGTTGAAATAGGGGATGAAAGTTTGTATGGAAGTTCCTTATTGTCAAACATAAAATCATGTAAGATTACAACTTCACCACATAAACCACATAACCAATTTTGGCAAATAGTCTAGACCTTGGGAAAGACTATAGGATACTCCTTAGCATATCACGCGATATAACCGAAATTCACGCGGGTGAAGCCGCGGGCGGAAAGCTAGTAAACACATAAAAACATAGACTATACATAAACATACGTACATAAATACAAATATACATACATATTATAAATATCTATACATACATAGACATATTTCATTAAAAAAGAAAAAGAAAAATAAATAAATAATCGATTTAAATCATACTATTATTATAACTTTTAATGTTTGTAAGGATTGATACATATTTGTTTATTACTCTTTTACGCCAAAACTATTGAAAACATTATAGGAATATAGCTTATGTATAGGTTACAATTTATAAATTTTATGTGTAATAAGTATATAGAATTTTGAATTTATTTCGCTCTTTTCATTTACCGTAAATATTAAAAATATTAACACAGGTAAAAATATTTTCACTAAATTTTTACAAAATTGTTGAATGATGGACCAAATAGATCTTAAAGTGTAAGCGAGGAAAGGATAATCTGGTGATGAAGTGAAGGTGCTTTCCAGTAGAGTTCACTTAATCGGCTCAAGCGATAGTCTGTACCTACTCTACACTAGGTGAGAACGTATAGGTACAGAGCTTAGTGTAATGGGTTTTTTTTTTTAACTTCAAATTGTATCCCGCATATAGCAGGGTAGGCAGAGGGAACCTGGGAACCTAGTGTTAAGACACTCCATTCTCTTTCAACAAATCCGTTCCCCACTTTTTTTTTGGTCTTTTTAGTAAAACGCGTTATGCTTTTTTTTCTCTTTTTTTAACTTCAAACTGTATCCCGCATATGGCAAGGTAAGCAAGGGGAACCTGGGAACCTAATAATAAGACACTCTGTTCCCTACTTTCAAATTTTTAAATTGAATAATTTAAAATTCGTTTTTTTACAGCTTTATTTAAGATTAGTTTTTTTTTACACCTTTAACGCATAGCAGGCTATTCAAAGACTACTACACTGCGCCACAATTACCTAAACTTGAAATTAGTATATTTTACAGAATTTTAAGTAGTTATTTCTCATCACTTTTATCAAAAAGTAAATAAGAAATGAGTCTAATTTGAAAATTCTATTAAATTTTACTATTTTTTCATACTATCCGTTGTTCCGTCACTCATCACGTCTTGAATAAGAACGGAAAGTGAATAGCAGAATATCTTGACACTACGTCCTCCCTGCAAGACTCTGCTAAATAAAATGGTATAATTTTCTTTTTTTTTAACTTCACGCTGTATCCCGCATACAGCAGGGTAGGCAGAGGGAACCTGAAAACCTAGTGTTAAGACACTCCGTTCTCTTTCAACAAATCCGTTCCCCACTTTCCGCCAGAGGCATTGCGATTTGAGTGCCGGAACGTTATAATGTTGGAATGTTATAATGATTTTTCTACATAGGTATTTGAACCAAGAACCACCGCTAACAATCTAACATATCATCTCAACTGTAATATTATTATAGATCACATTACATATTAACAGTTCAATGAACTGTCAATAATTGTTCGGAAACATTATTAATAGGGGCGATTTACACGATTTGACATGTTTGTGTTTAATTACGGATTCATATGAAATAGGTAACAAAATGAATTCTTTAATAATAAATTATTTATTGTCTCATCTTATTATATTTCTACATTTGGCTTATTAAAAACTTCGATAACGGTGGTCTGTCTGCGTTGAAGGGACGACGGAACGTCAGCGTTGCTGCACGTATGGCTGTACACAATACAGTGCTGGTAACTACGCTGTTATACGGCAGTGAAACGTGGGTGTGTCAAAAGAAGAATGAAAGAAGGATGACGGCTGTAGAGATGCATTCTCTTCGGAGAATATGCGGAGTCAGTTTGACTGACCGAATCCTTACAGATACTTAGAAAGACAGGTATAAGCAAGAATGTTATAGTAAGAATGAAGAAGAACGTGCTTAGATGGTTTGGGCACATCAAAAGGATGAGTGATGAAAGAATGGTCAGAAAGATATATGAAACAAAGGTAAGTGGCAAAAGAAGTAGGGGAAGACGTCGGATGACCGAGCCCCAGTAGCAATGATACTGGAAGAAGGTCACGTTAAAAGCATGAGGATCCCCCGGTGGGCATGTGAAGCTAAGTAATAAGTGTAAAAAAATAAGGCCTGTCGTGGCGTCGAGGCACAATCGTACGACTTTAAACGCGACAGGATGTGGCGTACGCTTTTTTCTTTGTTAATATTTTTATTTCCGCTCTGGTAACAAGGCAAAGCACGGAATTGAGTTTCGCCATTCGGTACGCGATGCCTCAATTTAGCTAAAAGTGGGGAACGAAAATATTAAAAGAGATCGTGGTATCCTAACTCTACGTTCTCTGATACCCTTTACATATCTGAAGTGAAGCTAAGAAAAAAAAATAATAAAAAAGAATCTATTACTACCTATATGACATTTATTATAAGAAAATAAATCTCTAAACCTCTTTAGACTTGAGTAACTTGAAAATAGTTGGATACTAAGATAGCTGTATTAGATCTCAAGAATAGAGAGCCAATATCAAGTTCTTCATAGGTTTGTACGGTGTTTTATTAGGTTTCCGGAATACGGGAGTTCCCCTTTTATATAACAATAAGTATGTTACTTGAAAATGTATGAGTTTTTTTTAGTTCACGAATTTTGCGTGGTAGGTAGAGGAGTTACCAAGTGAAATTATTTTAACTGGGATATTAGCGTTCACTTTATTGATCAATTGACCGAAGGCGGCAAACGAGCAGAAAGACCACCTGATGCTAAGTGGTCCTTCGCCCGTATACTACCAGAGGCATTGTAAATGCATTGCCGACCTAGAGTGCGTAGATGAAAGGAAAAGGGAACAATGTAGCGGCCACGGTGATTCGCCATCGGTATCACGACATTCTGGGGAAAGGATGGGTAGGATAGGGGAAGAACTACATGTCATTTACATGTTAGTTTTTGAAAATATATTTTAGATAATTAAAATTTTAAGAAAAAAGAAAATCGAGTTCAAATAAAATAGACTAAAAAGTAAAGTTATTACGAATAATGCAAAATTACTTGCCAAATTTAAAATACTAAATTTAAATGAAACCACAATAAAAACACTAGCTATCATTTTCAAAAATGACTCGTCAAATCATAACGAAATTTAAATAAAGCAGAAGTACTAGCTATCATATAAAAAATGAATTCAAAATTATGCAATAACACATATAAAAAAAATCACATCGTTAACTTCCTCTTTTTTTGAACTCGGTTAAAGTTATTGATAGTAATGTCAAAATAAGTGAAATTCACCAGTACAATGAATATATTCAAAAATATATTAACAGAAGGTTATAGAAATAGCTAACAAAAAAATTGTCACGTCACCATTTATTTTTTCTGTCACATACACGGTGTTCATACAAAAGGTATACATGACAATAACATGTCATGATACGATACAAAATATTTAGTAGGCAGCTTCTATATACTTTGTATACAAAACCTACTAAAAAACTTAAATTCACATTTATATTTACTAGAACTCCCGTTGACGCGTTAACAACGCGTTGTCTATCAATGTATGTCATTTTATATAAGCAGGGATCCAAAGTTTTTTCTAATAATATTAGGAGGTATGTAACAAAATACATGATGTAATAATTATTTATATGTATGAAAAACATATTAATATATTTTTATTTTTTTGAGCTTCACGTTGTATCCCTAGCGGGATAGTTAGAGAGAACGGAGCGCCAAACGCTACGGTCCTTGCATACTTCTTTCGCCTCGTCCACAGGTATTAACCTCTTCAAGCATGCCCTCCGGGGGGTTCTCATACTTTTTGCGTGACCTTCCTCCAGTATCATTGATAGTAAGTAACATAGTAATATTAATATATTAGGGAAAAAAATAGAACTTATTAAAATTTTAATGTAAAAGGATTCGGACCCGAGCCTCTTGGAATCCGTCCAAGCGCTCTAGCCAATTAAGCTATATGTTTTTATTGAGCTACGTCGAAATTCTTATAGGTTTGTTACAAATTATTTTTGTTGATAGCAAGTTCTAATACGTTAAACTCATAATTTTAGAAATATTAATAATAATTACTCTTTATGCACCAGAAAGATACAAAAAAGAGAAAAAAAGGTACAAAGTTAGATATTTCAAATTTGATGTGATCAACATTTGTGATAATGAATGTATGGGATATTTGTAACTTATTCGCAACAAAAGTTGTTAAAATAATACGACACGCTTACGTTCCAATAGCAGACAACATAGAAGCTGTATTTCATCTGTATTAAAATAAGATGTCACAATAAACTTGACATATCTTAAACTAGATGTCGCTACTAGTACTACTTATAACTATTGTACACAATATTTTTGATATACATTTAACAAAAGTTTCGAAGGAATTTAGATGAAACTACATAAAAATTGCATGTAGGCCTTAAGAATGATAAGTAAGTAATAAACAGAGCCCTGTGGCGCAGAGGCACAAGCGTGCTACTGTAGACGTGACAGGTTCCCACTTCAGGAAATAAAAAAAATAAATATTTACAATAATTAATATTTACTATTTTCATTTCCTCGCTCTGGTGAGCATGGCAAAGCGCGGTATTGAGTTCGCCACTCAGCACGAATTATCATTCATCATCAGTAGGTCTGTCGCCTGTCGTGGCGCAGAGGCACAAGCGTGCGACTGTAAACGCGACAGGTTGTGGGTTCGATTCCCACTCCAGGAAATGTAAAATTTAGTATTTTCATTTCTTGGGTTTGGTAACAAAGCAAAGCGCGGCGGTAAGTTCCGCCACTCAACCCGCAATGCCTCAATTCGGCGGAAAGCGGGGAACGGAATTGATGAAAGAGAATGGAGTGTCTTCACACTAGGTTCTCTGGTTCCCTCTGTCTACCCCGCTATATGCGGGATACAGCGTGAAGTTAAAAATAATTAAAAAATCAGTAGGTTCTTAGGTCTGCAGGTCTGTACCTACCCTGACATATACAAAATACTACGCGAAAATGAGTAAAAACAACAAAAAAACGAATTTTATCTAAAATAAAATCTATATTTTATTTATCTATTTTATCTAAAATAAAATCTATATTTATGTCAAAAGCTAAAATTGTAAATTTATGTAAATTTTCAAAATCAGTCCTTTTTACGTTTTTCTCAAATACATATCAATCCTCAGTCTGGTCATCATATTTCATCAAAAGCCAATTTGCACTATCGATACCCGCGGCTATGATTAATCTCAGTACTAATTAATGGCACGCTTGTCACCTAGATTGAAATTGCGTAATCGGCGTGTGTTTCAATTATTGTAACATTTTGACATTGCGTTCCGCTACTACCCATAAAAGTCTCTAATTCAGACGGAAAGCAATGAACGGAGTGTCTTGACACTACCTTGCTATGGTTCTTGACTAACTTGCTATGCGGGATAAAGCATGCAGCTACTAAGACAGTGAGATAAAAAAATCTCGTCGTTCTTTTTTTCCATATTCTTCACGATAGGAGGACTCTCTTTATATAACATACATACATACATACATACATAGCTTCACACTGTATCCCGCATATAGCAGGGTAGACAAAGGGACCCTAGTGTTAAGACACTCCGTTCCCCAATTTCCGCCGAATTGAGGCATTGTGAGCTGAGTGGCGGAACTCAACGCCGCGCTTTGCTTTGTTACCAAACCTAGGAAATAAAAATAGTAAACTTTTACATTTCCTGGAGAGGGAATCGAACTCACAACCTGTCGCGTTTACAGTTCCACGCTTGTGCCTCTGCGCCAGGACAGGCGTTCTTTATATAAAAAGACTTGTAATTTTTTTTTCGTATAGCAGAGTAGCCAGAAACAACTTAGTGAAAAGACACTTCGATTTTCACTTTTCGCCAAGACAGTGTTGCGCGTTGACAAGCTTAAATAAATATACAAGAGATAACACAATAACAATGACATCGTCACATACTATATGTTTTATTATTTTTATGGATTCCTTCTTAAAGGAATAATTTTATCTAATTTTCTTTACCTTCTGGAGGAAAGAACTTCAGAGGTTTATTTGTGCTTACCTACCCTATTATTTAAAAAAAGTAAAACTGACTTCAATTAAAATGCACTACAAAGTAAAATTATTACGAATAACTCAAAAACTACTTGTCAATCTTTACATCAGAACTAATATAAAAAAGAATCATCAAAATTCGTTCACCTAGTAACTTTTACAACTGATAATGATTTGGTGGTAGGAGGTTCGTCCTCCGTCTGGCTCGCGACCACTATCATGTCAAAGACGAACCGCCAAATATCTTATGATGTGTTCCGGTTCGATGGCATGTAAGCCAGGTTTTCCCATTCCCACCCATCCTTTCCCCAAAATGTGGTGGTTCCGAGAACGGAATACTACATTGTCCTCCTCTTCCATCTGTATCCTCTAGGTTGGCAACGCATCTACAACATCTCTGGTGTTGTAGATGTTCATGGGCGAAGGTATCCACTTACCATCAGGTGGTCCTTCTGCTCGTTTGCCATCCGTTATCCATACAAAAAAAAAAAAAAAAAAATGATGGGAAAAGTTGCTGGAAGAAGGAGAATCGGCCGCAGAAAAAAGTCATGGCTTAGGATCATCCGCGAATGGACGGGAATCAAAAGCGCTGTAGAGCTATTCCATGCTGCCAGGAATAGGACTGAATATGCGAAGCTGACTGCCAACCTTCACTAGTTGGAGAGGCACTAAAAGAAGAAGAAGTAACTTTTATACGGTACATACAAAAAAAGTACAGTTGAATTAAGATCCGAGAAATCCTTTTATATGTCTGCTAAAAAGTAGTATCCTTTTCATAATCCATTCAGCCAGTTCTGGATTCGAAGTAACACTCTAATTCAATTAATATTTAATTCAATAATCTTATAATCTTAGTACAAAGTCCATACATGTTCTAGTCTACCACGAAACATGCTGTTTCATAAACGGTTATGTGGCCACTGGCGTGTAAAATATTTAGTCATACGTGAAATGCGATAAAAGATGCCCTTAGCATGATGATATATACATGTTGAGAGAAGGCTTTACAGGTTTACATGATATACATACATACATACTCGTAGCTTCACCCTGTATCCCGCATATAGCAGGGTAGGCAGAGGAAGCCCAGTGTTAAGACACTCCGTTCCCCACTTTCCCTTTAGATGTTTACATATGATATATATTATAGCCATTGTGGCCCAGTGGAAGAATGTCTGATTCCCCTCGGGGAAATGATTATGTTTGAATTGGTATAAACGACTGTCGTGGCGCAATTGCACAAGCGTGAAACTGTCAACGCGACAAGTTGTGGATTCGATTCCCACTCTAGGAAATTATTTTTTAAAATAATATTTAGTATTTTCAATTCCTGGGTCTGGTAACAAGGCAAGGCGTTGTGTTCCGCCACTCAGCACGCAAGCCTCAATCTGGCAGAAAGTGGAGAACGAAAATGTTGAAAGAGAGCGGAGTGTTTAACACTAAGTTCTCAGGTTCCCTCTGCCTACCCTGTTGTATACGGGATACAGCGTGAAGCTAAATAAATATATAAATAAATAAGTATAGCTTGTCCAATATGGTAGAACAACACGCGGCGTTGAGTTTTGCCACTTGTAATGCAGTGTTTTGATCGCAGGCGGATGGCGGAGAATGGAGTAACTTAACTCTAGATTCTCTCTGACTACCCTATCATTTATAGTTATGCAGTAGTACCTGTAGTCGTGAGTTACACGTATTAAATAAGGCTAGTGTCCTAGTTGATGCGTTAACAACGCGTTGTCTTTAATAACGTATATGTCACTTTGTATAAACGGATGATAGTGAGTGTAACATTTATTTTATTAATTTAATGTACTTTTTATGCATTAATTTTAAAAAAATATTATCATTCTGCACTCCTTCTCTATATAAACAATAAGTGTGCCAAGTTTCATTCTCCTCCGTCCGCGTAATTTTCGTAAAAAGGGGTACAAAGTTTTTCTTCACGTATTTATATATGGATACTTTGTATACGCTACAGAAATGAAAATCGATTTACTAATATAGCAGAAATGTGGACTCTACAGTTTGCTTAGAAAACTGTTAATTAAATATATTTGGAAGTTCTATTCTAACAAAGTTGCAAATAGTTAAAATCGGGATTTTAACTATCCACAACATTGTAGGTAATAAGTTTTTTTTAACTTCACGTTTTATCCCGCACATAACAGGGTAGGCAGAAGGAACTTGAAAACCTGGTGTTAAGACACTCCGCTCTCTTTCAACAATTCCGTTCCCCACTTTCCGCCGGACTGAGGTTAAAAGCTATATATGTTTCACGCTTTATTCTTCAAAGCAGATTAGTCATAGAGAACCTAGTGTCAAAACACTGTTCTCCAATTACCGCCCGAATTCGAGAGATCGTGTGTTGAGCAGTGGACTTACTAGAGTGACTTACTAAAGTGGGGAAACTAAAATAATTGAAATATCATCAGTTCACCGAGCGGAAATCCAATCCACAACCAATCGTGCTTATACACAGTTCCATTGCACTACGATGGAGTCAAGTTATGTATAATATATACATATATACCATAACCAAAGAACAACGGTTTTCTAATCGACTCTTATATTACACACCGAGTGACTGACAGACAGCACGCAGCTTAACTATTAGCCGTAGAAAGCTAAAGTTCCCCACTTTTCGTTCAAAAAGCCGCCTATCGTGTTGGAAAACGAAATTTAATGCTATACTTTCTTACCTTCTTTTGGCAGAGTATTAAGAATTGTTAATAATTAATAAGTAATTAGTTAATTTAATTAGGTTAGACATCACCTAATTGTATAGCGGCGTTGAGTTCCGCCACTCAACATTTAATATGTCGTTTCGAGCAGAAAGCGGCTAACAAAATGTCTTAACACTAGGTTCTACTTACTTGGACTCAATACTTGGACTCTCTTTGGAAAAAAATGTCTTATTTCCTAAGCTTAGCTAAGTAATATGAAAATGTAGTGAAAGTTGACAAAAGTTACGGACCACGTGTCCGTAGTGATCAGAATAAATATTATAAAAAAAACTAGGTTCTGTTTGACTGCCATTAGAATTGGGGGTAAAGCATGAAAATGCTATTAACAATGAATATAAAAAATATAGAATAACATTTGGCCCCAAATCTATGGGATTTAACTTATTATTGTTATGCCTAACTCCATATTTATTGTCATAATATAGTCAAATTACACAAAATTATTATACCTATCTTATTCTTGGGTTTGGTAACAAGGCAAAGTGCGGCGTTGAGTTCCGCCACTCAGCACCCAATGCCTCAATTCGGCGGAAAGTGGGTCTATTATATAAGTTGTTACTGTAAAATTCCATTTAGATTCGTTCAGTAGTTTTTTGAAAGAGTAACAAAGAACGATCCATCGCCATTTATACTATTAGAAGCACAATAATACATATTCGTATTCAAATTTACAAAAATTATAGAGACTATAATTTTTGCTGATTTGCACTAAAATCATCAAAGGCTAAATTGCATAGTGATTGTACTGGGTTTCTAATTAAAGCTCACCTAACGTAACTATAAATGACAGAGTCACCATTTGCATTTATTAGCCGACTTAAAAAAAGGAAGAGGTGCTCATTTCGACTGTATTTTTTATGTGTATTACCGCATGACTTTTTCTGGGTGAACTCATTTTAATGATCCTTTTTTTAAATGATAGCTATTGCTTCGGATGCGGTCCCATTTAAATTAAGTTGGGATCGGATAAGTATTTTTGAGTTATTCGTGATAATTTTACTTATTAATGCATTTATTTAGTCATTTTTTTTGTTAAAATCTAACTATTAAGGACATAGGTATTGCTTATTTACAATTAAAATATTTATTATTGAAATAGGCGCTATCATTTTATAAGCTTAAAAAGTTTAGTCATTTGATATAAAAATATCTGTAGGACTGCTATAGAAATCTAATATGTATTTACAAATTGCTTGATGAAACATAAGAACCAAATTTTATGCTATGATAGTGAGTTGCAATATTGATGATTCGTAAAATACTCGACATATGCTTAGAGAAAATTAAGTACAAATTCTTTATAAGGCATTATCCTTAGAATATTCTTCGTTCCAAGTGTAAATTGTCACGTTCCAAATACTATAAGAAAATAACTGAACTGATTTGTACTAGAAAAGTCTAGCGTCCAATTTTTGAATCGACTAACAACAGTAGTCGAAAAATTGTGCTGAAAAATCTTGCATCTGCTGCTGAAAGTCCACTTCCGGTTCATTCTGAAAAAATGTTTCAGCTATTTCCAATTTTTTATTGTTAGGTATGTGAACAAAGTTTTTAAAAAATGTACCATTGTTTTAAAAACTTAATACATAAGCACATAAAATTATTATTTTTAATTCACTAATAGTCACTTACCGACGTCAGAAAGCGAGAGGTTTTCACTTCGACTGTATTTTTATGTGTGGGTAAACCAATTTTCATGATTCTTATTTTGCATGATAGCTAGTGCTTTTTTTTTTTTTTTTTATACCACGACGGTGGCAACAAGGCACACGGCCCACCTGATGGTAAGTGGTTACCGTGGCCTATGGACGCTTGCAACACCGGGGGCATCACTTACGCGTTGCCGACCCTTCAAAAACCTATTTGACCTTCAACCTTCTGATATACTCCTATTTAAGTTACTTAGGATGTGACGAGTAATTTTTGAGTTATTCGTAATAATTTTATATTTTAGTGCTTTTTATTTAAAGTTGTTTTTTTTTGTTAAAATTTTAAAATCAAAATTAGTTATAGTATAAAGTCATGAAGTAACACTCATATAACTAGATTAGAAATGACCTACCTTCCGTAGATGTAGATAGGAAAAATGGAAATTGGAGTGATTCATCACTTAGTCATATATGTACCATAACATTCAGGAATTTTATTCGTATAATAAATTCCTATACTATTTAAACTATAAGACAATGTTTAAGCGTTTCATGTTAACGAAGATCGTTAACTCACGTAATTACTTAGCTCTGTTTTAGCATCAATGGTAATGCACTTTGTGGTTCTTGTTGATTAAATATGTAGTTTCCGTTGGTTTAATTGTATGGCTTTATAAATGTGATTATGGGTTCAAATCGTAATAAGGGCCAAAAAGACGGTAAGATTTTTTTTGTAAAGTTCAATTTCAAGTTCTGTTTAGAAAAAAAAAGATTTGTACCGATTTTTTAAGAAGGTTTGGAGGTTCTCACTGCGACTGTTTTTTTTATATGTGTTATCCCATAGATTTTTTACTCCGTGAAGCAATTTTCATGATTCTATGCACTAAAAAGTGAAATCTATATATAAATACGTGAAGCAAAAACGTTGGATCCCTTTTTACGAAAATTACGCGGACGGAGGAGCATGAAACTTGGCACACTTATAGTTTATATAGAGAAGGAGTGCAAAATTCTAATATTTTTTTTAAACAATGCACAAAAAGTATATTAAATTGATAAAATAAATGTTGAACACACTACCATGATTTGACATCCATGTATATACAAAGTGACATATACATTACACTAAAGGCAACGCGTTATTAACGCGTCAGTCATCATCGTCGCGTATTATGAATAGCTCAAAAATTACTCGTGAAATCACCTAAAAAAGAAAGACCAGTATTGGCTCACCCAGAAAACAGTAATACGATAATTATTAAAAAAATACAGACGATTATTTAAGTTTGGTTGAAAATATATATTACAAACATGTAATCATAATACATATAATACATTGAATATATTGTTTTTTTCAACTTCACCCTGTATCCCGCATGTAGTCCCCCGGGGTAGGCAGAGGGAACCAGCGAACCTAGTGTTAAGACACTCCATTCTCTTTCAACAATTCCGTTCCCCACTTTTCGCCGAATTGAGGCATTGCGTGTTGAGTGGTGGAACTAAACGCCGCGCTTTGCCTTGTTACCACACCCAGGAAATGAAAACTCCATTTCCTGGAATGGGAATCGAACCCACAACCTCTCGCGTTTACAGTCGCACGCTTGTGCCTCTGCGCCACGACAAGCGTTAGACACTGAATATGACAATAAAATTTTGATATAACTAATAACATTTTAACATTTCCTTATATTGTTACTGTAACAAAGGAATACGGACCCATTGTTTTCTTTTCAGCAGTTAATTAGGACTAAGGATTCCTATTCTCGCAACAATCACTGCATTGTGCAAACATAAAGGGGAACATCAGCAATGTTCATTATTATATGGAATCTGTATGAGCGTTATCTTAGTGATTACAGTACTGTTAATATCGAAATTAGCAATTTAAAAGGTATAGCAGATAATGAAAATAGTATTTGTTTTCATTGTTATTGAGTTTAAGTTTATTATATTAATAAAATAAATGGTACAGACATTTTCATAGTATGACATCCATGTTTATACAAAGTGACATATACATTACTAAAGACAACGCGTTGTCAACGCGTCAACGGGGACACTAGTTCTAAGCTGTTACTTAAATCAAATTAATACATAAGCTACAATTTATAAAGATTTATTGTAATCTAGCCAAAGTATGACGTGGCGCAGACGCATAAGCGTGCGACTGTAAACGCGACGGGTTGTGGGTTCGATCCCCATCCCAGGAAATGGATTTCATTTCCTGGGTTTGGTAACAAGGTAAAGCGCGTTGAGTTCCACCACTCAGCACGCAATGTCTTAATTCGGCGGAAAGTGGGGAACAGTGTCTTAACACTAAGTTCCCTCTGCCTACCCTGCTATATGCAGGATACAGCGTGAAGCTATGTTTGTATGTATGTATTATTATTGACCTTTTTTAAGGGACGATGTTACAATTTGTCTTTATTAAGGTTTTATTCAAAAGTCATCGTGGCGCAGTGGCAAACTTAATTCTTGAAGAAATAGTTCTTTTATCAAATCTTGAATTTAGACGATAATCATAAATGTATAATATATAGCAGATGATATATATATTTCATTATATATGCTATATATAATGAAATATATATAGCAGATGGATGTTCGTTTCACATTTACGTAGTCTTCCTACATCGCAACAGCAAAGTTAAAATTAAGAGAATTTTTATTATTTTTTGCTTCACGCTTTACCCTGCATAGCACGGTACACATAGAAGATCTAGTGCTAAAACACTACGTCGTACTCATTCTATGCAAAATCACTAAGAAAGAAAGCAAAATGTTTGCTTTTTTTTGCTTCACCCGCATAGAGTTAAGACACTCCGTTCTCTATATTTCATTCTCTTTACATACTAGTAAAATTATGTTAGTATTTATAGAATATATCCCGCTATTACCATTGATATAAAATATTTACTATATCGTTTTATCTAAGAAAGTAATGCTTTAGTCAATAAAATACGAGGCCGCAAAATGTTTTATTCGTTACTCTGTAAGAGGCATTTCATCTGCTCGTCCAATTTTATATTAATTTTTCTGATAAATTTATTGATCTTGGCGAAGTACTGTTTTTACGTACTGAAGACTGTCTAGTAGACAAGGGTTTTGAGTCAATCAATTCTCCTTATAATTATCTAATATGTGTATTTTTACCGCCCCTGTGAGGGGACGGGGTTAGAATACAATTCCCCTCCGCCGCTGGGTAGCGTCCAATAAGAGGCGGGTATCCCAGTAATTTGGTGGCAGGAGGTTCATCCTTCGACTGGCTCGCGACCACTATCATATTAAAGACGAACGATGATGAGGACGATGGCATGTAAGCCAGGCAGGTTTTCTTTACTTCATCATTCTTGCCCCAGAATGTGGTGGTTCCGATGGCGGACTGCCGTGGCCACTACATTATTTCCTCCCCTCCTATCTGAACACTTTTCGCGACGCATTTACAACTCCTCTGGTGTTGTAAATGTCCATGGACGAAGGATCACTTACCATCAGGTGGTCATCAATAAAAAAAAGGGGATGTTTTAAATTTCATTGTGTGTTTATGTGCATAAGGTTTTACTATATGAATCAATTTTGATGATATTTTTTTTATCATATTATTGTCAAATTATAATGAGAGTTTATGCCTTAGTTAAATAAATGTACCATAGGGTTTTTTTCACTCAACATATATATTCTTAAAAAAATATGGATAAATTCAACATAATTATAGACATTTAGTGAAATTGAGATATCCACAGAATAAAAAGAAAACTAAATTCTTACATAGAGTAAAAATAGTTTTTACAGACATTTTAGCATTTTGGTAAAGTTCAGGTAACGTATCGTATTCACAATATTGAATAATATTCGATGTCAGATACAAACTATAACCAAATGGAATTTGGACAAGCACTAACTTTCTAAGTGGACCAGTTTACATGTAATACACATCCAAAATCAATATTCAAAGGAATAATAAGCTTAAAATATTTTTAACTGACTTCAAAATAGAAGGAAACTTGACTATTTTTTACTTTTTATTAAGTAAACCAATTATGATGTTTTTTTTTAATATGATAGCTAGTGCTTCTAATGTGGTTCCATTTTAATTTTAAAAAGATCTGGCAAGTAGTTTTTGAGTTATTCGTAATAATTATACTATTTTTGTGGATGTTATTTGAAGTCAGTTTCCTTTTTTTTTTAAATTTTAATTTCTTTTTTTTAACTTCACGCTGTATCCCGCAAATAGCAGAGTGGGCAGAGGGAACCTGAGAACCTAATGTTGAGACGCTCCGTTCTCTTTCATCATTTCCGTTCCCCAATTTGAGTTCGCGGCGTTGAGTTCTGCCACTCAACACGCAATGTCTCAATTCGGCGGAAAGTAGGGAACGAAAATTTTATTTATTAACATTTATTAAAAATTATTCCTAGGTACTTCCCTTAGTCATGAAACTTTATCAATTATCTTTCACTTTCTTTCCTTTTAAGGATTTTGTTCTAAATAGATAAAATTTTGTATACATTTTTTTTATTAATAACTGTACTTCTTAAACTTGAATAAAATATATAATTATAAATTGGTTACATTTTTTTTGCTTCACGCTGTAACCCGCATATAGCAAGGTAGACAGACTTAACCTGAAAACCTAGTGTTAGGACACTCCGTTCTATTAAAATTCCAGTATCCCACTTTACTCCGAATTGAGATATTATTTGTCTTCTGTTACTCAATAAAATATTTATATTTTAAGTTTCTTCGAACCAAATTGTGGCGTTGAGTTACGCATAATGTCTCTATTAGTGTCTAAATGCCACTTAGCACGCAATGCCTCATTCGACGGAAAGTGGCGAACGGAGTGTCTTAACACTAGATTCTCAGGTTCTCTGCCTACCCTGCTATATACGGGATACAGCGTGAAGCTATGTATGTACGTAGCGTCCAAAGTATCTCTACTAAATTATATGGAAGTTCCTCAAAGATAAATAAAACCTTATATCTATTTTAATCATCCTATTATTATGTTCACGAGGTATTCGCTATTAATAGCTATTAAATTTCGACGTTTCATTACGGTGAAATTTACAGGCATATTACACGAAAAGTTTCAAGAATTCGCCCTAAGAAATGGCTTAATTAATATATTGGATGAGCTTTACTAACTTTGCTTAATTTTGATTGATTGATTCATAGAAATATTTTCATTTGAGGAATTTAATAATTTCACGATTCACGTTTATTATAGTAGCTGTATCCCGCATAGCAGGATAGACAACCTAGGATAACCTATAGAACCCAGTGTCTATCCCGCATATAGCAGGGTAGGCAGAGGAAACCTAGTGTTAAGACACTCCGTTTCCCACATTCCGCCGAATTGAGGCATTGCGTGCTAAGTTCACGGAACTTAACGTAGCGCTTTGTCTTGTTACCAAACCCAGAAAATGTAATTTTTCATTTTCACGGGAATCGAATACACAACCTGTCGCGTTTACAGCACGCTTGTGCCTCTGCTCCATAACAGGCGACAGCTCAAATTAAGCTAGCTTAATTATCTCTATAGCTATTTCAATTAAATGTTAAAATCATACATTATTTCCAGTTTTAGATAGCTAACAGCGTTTTGCTACCCGTTTTGAGGGCTTGGCTTTGGCAGGTACGGCGGAAGTGGCACCTACAAAACTTTTTGTGAATACTTATAGCTACTTATCATAAGCCAAGCATTGTTAAAATTGTAATTGGCGGTAAATATTTTAAGTTCTTATTATAGCTACACGCTGTATTCCGCACATAGCAGGGTAGGCAGAGGGTACCTGAGGCCCTAGTTTCCCACTTTTCGCCGAATTGAGGCTATGCATGCTAAATGGCGGAACACAACGATGCACTATGCCTTATTACCAGAGCTAGGAAATGAAAATACTAAATATTATTTAATATTTTCATTTCCTACAGCGGGAATCAAACCCACAATCTGTCGCGTTTACAGTCGCACGCTTATGCCTCTGCGCCAGAGGTCTGTAAATATACTACATTTAAATTATATCCAATAATGAGGAAGAATCTGGTCATTAAATACAAATTTCTTTAACATAATAACAAAATGATATTGACATTATAATAGGACCGTGACAAAAATGTTTCCTTCCTCCAAAAACAATTTCATCGTATCAGGGAGCTTCAAAGGAAGAAAGAATCATGTAATAAGCGAAGGGTTTATATAACATTATTTTTGGTATATTATTTGTGACTTAATATTACAATAACTGGAAATATTTTTGAATACTATTGTTCATATTATTTTTGTCTTGATATTTATCTGTCATATTTTACTCATACTTAGAGATATAGTAGAAAAAGAATATAGTCAAAATCAACCATTCACACAACCAACCTTTTGATTGTTTCAATAAGCCGTTCAACATTTAAAACGTTGATTTATTAAAGAGAAAAGAACCCACCGCTACTAACTATTAAGTAATTAAATAATTATATTTTATTTTTTAATAATTTAATTTTAACAAAAAAAGCTTTAAAAAATGCTTTTAAAGGTTTTTTTTTAATTGCCCTTTGAGATTTACTCAATTCCGCTACCTGTTACGCTTCCATCTCCACAGGTTGACTGGAAGAGATCTCTTCTAGAGATAAGTCCACCTTTGTCGACATCCAATACTAATGTCTTTAATTTTTTGTAAACTTTAAGTGCAATAAAGAATATTATTATTAAAAGGCTATTTTGACTGTAAATGCGACAGGTTGTGGGTTCGATCCCTACTCCAGGAAATGTAAAATTTAGTATTTTCATTTCTTGGGTTTGGTAACAAGACAAAGCGCGGCGTTGATTTCCGCCACTCAACACGCAAATTGAATATTCATACATATATTTATTCCTTAATAATAATATTTCTTAAAATCTAACACGTGTTTTCCACACGTGAAAACTGCACGGCACGTTCATTAGTAAAAACTAAACAAGCAACGTGAATACTGTTTACATAGAAACTGACAAGAATCCTAGTACTCCAGCGTTGTCACTACATCATTAGGCAACAAGCTCTAATTGGACGGCGAAAATGAAACCGTGTATGGAAAAGGAAATTATTTTGAAAATATTTTGAATTTATGTATACCGTTTTGGATGTGGACATTTTTTACATGACTTAAAAAAAAGGAAAAGATTCTCAATTCGACTTTTTCATGCGTGTTATCGTATAGTTTTTTTACCGGGTGAACCAATTTTAATGATTTTTTTTATATGATAGCTACTGTTTCTGTTGTGGTCCCATTAAGTTAAATAGTTTATGCGTTATTCGTAATAATTGTGCATTTTAGTGCATTTTGTTAAAAGACGATTCATTTTGTTAAAATCGGAATTATTTTTATATGTGTTGTCATAATATTTTTTTTGGGTGATAATTCTTTTTTTTATATGATAGCTGTACTAGCTATATTTGATACTATTCTGATGTCCTTCTGGTGGTCCTATTTAAATTTAATAACAAAAAATTTAGTGTATTTTATTTAAAGTTCGTTTAAATCTTAATAATGCTTAGGTATAAATATTATAGTATTTGTAAAAATATTAAATAAATAATCCTATTCAAATATTTACAATTACTCTACAGGTAACGTTCTTATATATACTACAAATATATATCTAGCATTCCATTGTGCCTTAGTTTAACAAAATTTACTTCAAAGAGGAAAAATGTCTTCGGAACTACTTAAAGCTTTCGCATTACCCATTCTATCTGAATCTCTGCGGAGATTGAATTCATCGATAAAACAAAATACAATATGCGATTGTAACAAAAAGGAATTTACATATTATATAAGACTTTGGCATACATATAATACATACATAGCTTCACGCTGTATCCCTCATATAGCAGGGTAGGCAGAGGGAACCTGAGAAGCTAGTGTTAAGACACTCCATTCCCCACTTTCCGCCAAATTGAGGCATTGCGTACTGAGTGGCGGAACTCAACGCCGCGCTTTGCCTTGTTACCAAGCCCAAGAAATGAAAATACTAAATTTTACATTTCCTGGAGTGGGAATCGAAGCCACAACCTGTCGCCTTTACAGTCGCACCTCTGCGCCACGACAGGCGGTCAAATATTATATGGTTACTCATTTTAGGGCTTTAACAAAGATTAGAACAAAGATCCGATTATATTTAAAGAACTGAAAAGAGAAACACAGAAAATAAAAAGATGAACAGTCGGGACCAATTTTACATTGTACAGGACTTCTTAGGAACGTTTGATTGGTAAGTTCCAACTGTTAATTTTTCTATTTCCTAAGTTACGCTTGTTTACTTTCTTTAAGTTTTTTTAAATGCAGTCGGGTTTGCTATTTTTTTTATAATATATATTTTTTTTATTTTACACTTTTTAGTTAAAATTGACTTGTACTTTTTTAGCTTTTGCAATGCCTCAATTCAGCAGAAAGTGGGGAACGGAATTGTTGAAAGAGAATGGAGTGCCTTAACACTAGGTTCTCTGGTTTCCTCTGCCTACCCTGCTATATGCGGGTTACAGCATGAAGTATAAAATAAAAAAATATATTATATTTGTCCCAAATTTCTAATTGTATTCGTTCTTTACGAAAAAATATGTAATAAGCTTGTGATATTTACAAATTGCTTCATAATAAATTCTTATGTGACCTCAATGCTCAAAGGCTGGCATACCGAATATTTTACATACTCATACTCATATTTATACCGTAACATATATTAAGTGGATTCCAATAGACCTTTATAAATACTTGAAACGTTTAGTTGTTGAATGTAACGTAGTATATTGTATGAAAATATATGTAAACATCAACCGCCGTACCTCAGTAGAAGAGTTTCCGAATAAATGCGATTGGTTGTGAGTTCGATTTCTACTTGTGAGTATGGTAATATTTAAATGATTCTCATTTTCACACTTACTCATACGCCTGTCGTGGTGCAGAGGCACAAGCGTGCGACTGTAAACACGACAGGTTGTGGGTTCGATTCCCATTCCAGGAAATGGAATTTTCATTGCCTGGGTCTGGTAAGAAGGCAAAGTGTGGCGTTTAGTTCCACCACCGCATATAGAAGGGTAGGCAGAGGAAATCTAGTGTTAAGACACTCCGTTCCCCACTATCCGCCAAATTGAGACGTTGCGTGTTGAGTGGCGGAACTCAATGCCGCGCTTTGCCTTGTTACCAAACCCAAGAAATGAAAATACTAAATTTTACATTTCCTGGAGTGGGAATCGAACCCACAATAAACCCACACACACAAACCAAACCCACAATAAATAACTTTCTTACAACAATTATACTATTAGGTATAATAGCTACTTTGTGTAAGCATAAACAACTTAGGAAAATGGAACTCACTCAAGATTCTCTTCGTGCCTCATTTCCTTAAAGAACCGAATGTAGTGGTAATTTCGAATATTTTCATGCAAATCAACACTAAATATATTCTAAAGCCGTTACTGGGACTTGGATACTAAATTTAGTTCATAATAAATTTGAATGTTTAATACGACATTTTTATTACTATAGTTATTATTATTAAAGAAGCAACTTCAACCTAGAGTTTAGACACTCCGTTAATTGTAAGAACACATTTATTATGACATTACAATATATATAAAGTCCATAGATGTTAACAGCATATATGAAGAAAGTTGATGCTATGTTCGCGGTTTTTAGGGTTTTAAACATTGTTTCACCATATTTTTTTTTCGAAACTTTAAACATAAGATAGCTCACTAATGAATAAATATAATATATTTTTTTGGTAGGTGTCAATTCAGGGGTTGGTATAAAAAAGCACCCCCAAAAAATTAACTTTCTAGTTTCTAGTATTTACATTTTTTTAACTTTTTAAAAATTCTGTAAAAAATATATTATATTGAACTTTTGAATAATAATGATTAATTTACATTTCATAAAGATATCTTTTATAGATACCGAGAAAATTAACTTTTTCGTTAAGGGTTGTAACCCTCATAACTCCCTTTCTACGAGGGTTAGAGACAAAAAATTAAGTGTGTTGTTTATTTTAGATGAAAAGCAATATAAAAATGGTAAAATCAATTCATTACACGCCAGTGCGTGTTAAGTGACAGAAGTCAACGTCATCCTTTGTCTGTCAGAGAGGAGAAATGAAAATAGTTTCAATATGACCATTTCCCGAGTGGGAATCGAAGCCTCAACCAATCGCGCTTACAGTCATACGCTGCCCCACTGCGCCATGATGGCTTGATTTATTAAAGTGTTTATAAGAATATTATTTCGAAAAGTATAAAAAAGTTAAAAGTTAACGCAACAAGATTTAAGCCCTAGAAACTAACATGCATGTCTCAATTCAGTCACGTACATGTTGCAATTGTGGTAGTTGTAGTCTATGAAAAACACAGTGTTTTAACGCTAGTTTCTTTCCATTTTAATTACAAATTTTCGAAAGAAAGTGTCTTCACTAAAAAACTTGTTAAGCAATAGCTAACAAAGTTATTTCTTTTTTTTAGCTTCACGCTATATCCTGCATATAGCAGCGTAGGCAGAGGGAACCTGAGAACCTAGTGTTAAGACATTCCGTTCCCTGCTTTCCGCCGAATTAAGGCATTGCGTGCTGAGTGGCAGAACTCAATGCCGCGCTTTGCCTTGTTACCAAACCAAGGAAATGAAAAATTCCATTTTCTGTGGTGGGAATAGAACCCAAAGCCTGTCGCGTTTACAGTCCCAGGCTTGTGCCTGAGCACCACGACAGGTGTTACAAAGTTATTATAAAGCTTAAACCATAATAAGGGAAAAATATAGTTCGTTGATCTCGTTTCATACACGCGTTCAATACACGAACCATTATTCAGTCTGACGTGTTTTTTGAGGAAAAAATATTATCTTTAGATAAAGATAAATACCATTTCCTTAACGTTCCTATATATACTTATTTATACAACAAAAAATTTAGTATGAAAAGGTTTATTTGCAATATTTGAAACGTGATTTGACGGATTTCGATAAAAACTTTTTCGATTTCCTTGTGCTTCCGTTAGGCTTATTAGATTTGATTCTTGTATATATTTTTTTATTTATTTTGACTGTCATGGTATGCGGGGAAAAGTATGAACGTGCTGAAAATACAACATCCTGTCTTTGGGCGAAAGCGAAAAAAAAGTAAATTAATATGCCGAAGACGCATTTCTCTGTTTTTATATATTCTTTAACTTCACGCATATATCCTAGACTACTACTAGACTAGAATCTAGTGTTAAGATAGTTTGTTCTCTTTCCGTTTCCCACTTTCCACAGAATTGAAGCTTATTATAAATATATTAATTATTATAAATATTTAATATTTTCATTCACTAGAGTGGGAATCAAACTAACAACCTGTCGCGTTTGCACGCTTGTGCCTCTCCGCCACGAAAGGTGTCATTATCATTTAATAGTTCTTATAAAAGCAGCACTGCAGTTTACAAACACAAAAATAGTTTAAATATAATAATATCCTTTGGCGAGAGCATTTCAGTTAGAAGCTATCACATTCTTTCAGGCCTCTAGAATTTTTTTTTTTGCATTTAAAAAATATGTATAATTTTTTTTTATTAACTTCACGCTGTATCCCGCATATAGCAGGGTAGGCAGAGGGAACCTGAGAACCTAGTGTTAAAACACTCCGTTCTCTTAAAACAATTCTGTTCCCCACTTTCCGCCGAATTGAGGCATTGCGTGTTGAGTGGCGGACTTCAACGCCGCGCTTTGCGTTGTTACCAAACCCAAGGTATGAAAATACTAAATTTTACATTTCCTGGAGTGGGAATCGAACCCACAACCTGTCGCGGTTACAGTCGCACGCTCGTGCCTCTGCGCCATGACAGGCGTATAATTGATAAAAACAAGTATTTTTAAGGTACAATATCAACCTACAATCATTGCCTTATAGCAATTACGTCTTAACTATACACAACCAGTAACAATTTTTGTTTCCTCACGCTGTATGCCGCCCAACACAGCCCTGTTATAGGCAGAGGGAACCATAGAATCTAGTATTAAGGCACTCCGTTCTCTTAAAATTTCCCTTCCCCACTTTCAACTGAATTGAGGCTTTGCGTGTGGCAGTTACCAGAGGGAGAAAATAAAAATACTAAATATTAATTATTACAAATATTTAATATTTCAATTCCCTAGAGTAGGAATCAAACCCACAACCTTCCGGGTCTACAGTCACACACATATGCCTCTGCGCCACAATTTTTTACAATTTAGCATATAAGCATAATATTTAGACGAAAGAACTGGTAACAAAGGCTAAACATAACAGCCCCTTTCACACCTTCCGAGTCTAAAAATATTGTTTTATTTTCATGAAAAACATGGCGTTATTAAATTACAGGAAGCACGTGAGAAATGCGTAAATGGTAGAATTTGTCGGATTACGTTTCATTTGCCGTCGCCGCGGTACCAGTTTACAACTTGATTCTATTTTGTTGTTGCTAAAATGTTTTGTTTTTTCGGTTTTTTTCTTATATAAGGAAATTGCAGGGATTTTAGTAAAAGCCTTATTCTTGGGTTACTTGTAACCACGACGTTGTATATGAAAAAAGTGATACTTGAAGATAAATATATAAATATTAAACAATTTATGTTAAATTCTATGAAAATATGTTTAGCTGGTTTTGTTTTTAGCTTCACGCTATATCCTGCATATAGCAGAGTAGGCAGAGAGAACCTAAGTACCTAGTGTTAAGACACTCCGTTCCCCACTTTCCGCTGAATAGAGGCATTGCGTGCTAAGTGGCAGAACTCGACGCCGCGCTTGCCTGGTTAAGCAAAAACTTTGCACCCCTTTTTTACGAAAATTACGCGGACGGAGGAGCATGAAATTTGGTACACTTATAGTTTATATAGAAAAGGAGTGCAGAATGCTAACATTTTTAAAATAATGCATAAAAAGTATATTAACAAAATAAATGTTGCACATTCTACCATGGTTTGACATCCATGTTTATACAAAGTGAAAAAAATATACATTACTAAATACAACGCGTTGTTAATGCTTCAACGGGGATGCTAGTAAGACAAAGCGCGGCGTTAAGTTCCGCAACTTAACACGCAATGTCTCGAATTAGAGCGAAAAGCGACGAACGTAGTGTCTTGACACTTGGTTCTAACTATGAAACATAATTGCAAATAAAATATTCTTGAATGTTTATTTTGTTCATATAATTACGTGGTCTTCAAAATATCCAATTTAGCAATCTTCTCAAAACCTATGGTCAAAGAAATATACTGTTAGTCTATACAATAAGAAAAATTTTTCAAATCACTGATATTGGACCGTCCACGAGATTGCAATGGATACGGGCGCACATGGGACTTAATAGTAACGAGGAAGCCGATAGTGTAGCTAAAAATGCAATTTTAACTGGTACTGACAAAATTCGACATTTATTTCAGTTTCATGCGGTAAGTGAAGAACGGAGTGTCTTAACTCTCTGTGATCTTTCACAGAGAGTTAAGACACTCCGTTCTTCAGTTCTCTGAAGTTCTCTCTGAAATCCTTACTTTACGAAAAATACTTTAGCTTCACGCTTTTTTTAATTTAATATTTAGGTATTTATAATTGGTACAAACACTCATGAAATCTTAAAAGTTCTTGAACTTTGTTGACTTAAAGTTAATTAAGAGTCATTGCCCGTTTCTGATTGACTCCTTAAAATAATATACTTAAAGTATATATTTATATAGTAGGGAACGGAGTGTCTTAACACTATGTTCCTTCTGCCTACCTACCTATATGCGGGATACAGCGTGAAGCTATGTATGTATGTATGTAATATACAGAAGAATCTTCCTCGTATATCCTGGCTTATACTTACTTACTTAACTTCACGCTTTATCCCTAGCGGGGTAGTCGGAGAGAACGGAGCGCCAAACGCTACGGCCCCTGCATACCTCTTACGCCTCGTCCACAGTCATTAACCTCTTCATGCATGCACTCCGGGGGGTCCTCATGCTTTTTACGTGACCTTCCTCCAGTATCATTGATACTGTGTTCTCGAAGGTCAGCCGAGGTCTCCCCTTACCTCTCTTACCGCTCAACTTTGCTCCTGGTTTATAAATTGTAAAAATCTTAAAGACTACTGATGCCACCCCAATGCTTCATATCACGTCCACTACATAACATCCACGTTCATTACATAACATATATATATATATATATATATATATATATTAACATTGTAAATATTTTTTCTATAAAAAAAGTACTGACTGTAATAATGTAATAAATTAGAGAGTTGCTTCTTGTAATCAGCTTATATTTTCATATTATTTTTAATTTGTAAATTTAATTTGCCTCAACTAGTGTTATGAAGTAGTTGCAATATTATGTTACATACATATTTACGTAGTTTAACGCTGTATCCCGCATATAGCAGGGTAGGCAGAGGGAACCTAGTGTTAAGACACTCCGTTCCCCACTGTCCGCCGAATTGAGGCATTGTATGCTGAGTGGCGGAACTCACCGCCGCGCTTTGCCTTGTAACAAATGAAAAATTCCAGGAAATGAAAAATTCCATTTCCTAGAGTGGGAATCAAACCCACAACCTATTATTATGTTTATGTTTACTAATCAATATTAGTCCTTAAATAATTATTTGCCAAAATTATATATATTTTGAGAATTCAATAAATAAGAGTTAAAAACAAAAAAGAATAGCGAATAAAATATACAAAAAAATGTATGAATAACTCATAAACTACTTGTTAGATTTTAACTAGATTTAAAATGGTACTATTATATAAAAAGGGAACCATGAAAATTAGTTTTCGCAATAAAAAGTTATCACGTATAACTTTTACTGCTTAAAAAAAAAATCGGCACCTTCTCTTTTTTTGAAATCGGCTAAAAAAATATTTCTGTCCAGTAGCAGCCCAATTAGTATAGTTATTTTCTTTCTAATGACGTACTCGTTATAACACATCTTATAAAATAAAACCAGCCATCTGTGAAACGGAATCACGCATCAAGGGTTCTGTACCTTATTTTTCTTCGAACATTGGCTAGCGAGAAGAATGAAAAGAACTTTTTTAACTTATTACTTAGGAATATAACATTAAAAAAAATTTTAGACCAAATTAACAAGCTCATACATTTAGTAAAAAATAGAAATACTAATATTTTAATAACGTCTATCGTGGCACTCCGTTCCCCACTTTCCACCGAATTGAGACATTGCGTGCTGAGTGGCGGAACTCAACGCCGCGCTTTGCTTTGTTACCAAACCCAGGAAATGAAAAATTCCATTTCCTGGAGTGGGAATCGAACCCACAACCTGTCACGCTTGTGCCTCTGCGCCATGACAGGATTTTTAGATTAAATCAAACTATTTCAACCTCGATAACCTGCGACGAAAATGTTCAAACGTTGGGTTACCAAAAACTCTACTTAGTTACTAATACGATATATAGATACGCTATCTAGATACGCTATTAATCCTTTTAAGATTATTTTATTTGATACAATAAGTTTAATGAAATGAAATGGAATCGAACACACGACCTCAACAGTCAACATCACTGACCACTGGTCTACGCAGCTTGAATTTCTCCATATTACATAACCTACTTACAGAGTACATACTAATTACTCACGTACGGAGAGAGCAAAATGCCAAACCGCACCTCAGCCTACATCATCCTAATGCATATTAAAATGTTTACCCAAAACCAAGTGTTCTAACCCTTATAACTTCGTATAGTAATGAGAAATGACTTCGTGGAACACCTGTGTAGGTACGAGTATATCAGGATAAAACAAACGAACGAACGTGAAGTTGAACTTAAAGGTAAACTTTGTACCCCTTTTTATGACAATATAAATAATTATTTAGAATTTTATATTTATAATTATAATAACAGCATTTACTCACAACGTGTAACAGTTTTCAGTGACCTAAAAACTAATATTATAAGTAAAACGATCGTATTCATTTTTCTTATATATATGTATATACATATTTATTATATATAAATTACGAATATATATTTTGTATAGTCTATTTATGTATATATATATTTTTTTAATCTTTTTTTTATTTATTTAATATTTTTGTATATGTGTATATTAGTATGTAGGTATGGTATTTTATATATTTATTATAAGTTATTATATTCTATTGTATGTCTATTTTTTTTCTTATTTTTTTTGTACTTTGACCCCGGCATATAACATACTATCCATCTCCACAGGTTGACTGAAGAGATCTCTCTCAGGGATCCACCTTTGTAAACTAAAAAATGTATTTATCTTTTCTAATGTATTTTTTTAAGTGCAATAAAGAATATATATATATATATATATATATATATATATATATATATATATATATATATATTATATGTAATACTTAAAAATAGATTTAATTAATAAAATAAATATTACACACACTACAATTGGTGTGATATTCACTTTTATGTAACGCCTATCGTGGCGCAGAGGCACAAGCATGCGACTGTAAACGCGACAGGTTGTGGGTTCGATTCCCACTCCAGGGAATGGAATTTTTCATTTTCTGGGTTTGGTAACAAGACAAAGCGCGGCGTTGAATTCCGCCAATCAGCCCGCTATGCCTCAATTCGGCGGAAAGTGGGGAACGGAGTGTCTTAACACTAGGTCCCTCTGCCTACCCCGCTATATGCGGGATACAGCGTGAAGCTATGTATGTATGTATGTATTCCAATGTTAAAACACTGTTCGCAGCTTCCCGAATTCGAGATGTTACGTGTTGAATGGCGGAACTGAACATATGATGATGCATGAACTGTACTGTTACTGTTAAATTCCATCCAGAATCGATAAGTGCTTTTTGCGTGTAAAACAAACATTCATCATTCCATCCATGCTAACTTCCATTCCATTATAATATTAGTAGGATAAATCGAAACCAAGCGTTAATATGAACCAAGACAATTTAATTTGCATATATATTTATTTAAATATTTTATAGGGTGAATCAAAAAAATTCAAGCACACCGTATCATATTTTTAAATTTTAAAATGGCTGCTCTCCGAATTGTGCATTTTTGATGTCAATACAATACAAATCATATACAAGCTTAGTACGGAAATATTCGAAAGTTAATATTGTATTGTGAATGCAATCAGATTTGTTTCAGTAAATTATACTTATGAAGAAAATTAAGTAATATGGAGTTACATTTTGAAAACTAAAATAAATAAAAGACAATACATATGTAGTAATCGAATATTGTGGAAGTTATCTAAACTATATAGATATTATTCTTTATTATCATTTGTTTAACAAATAATTAAATAGCATAATTTAAAATATTTCAGGCAAAAATTGGATAAATAGCGTCCATAACCTACACTCTACTGAAAACTTTTGTCATTTAGGATCCTCTGTAGAGGGACTTTAACATAGCTTTAGTACACAAAGATCGTTAGTAGAAATGAAGAAACAAACTTCTTATAAAAAATGATATTTATTTTCCCAATTATTTTATAATACTCTTCAGTTGCTGTCGTTATAATATTTAGCTATATATAAATACGTGAAGCAAAAATTTTGGACCATGTTTTACGAAAATTACGCGGACGGAAGAGTATGAAATTTGGCACACTTATAGATTATGTAGAGAAGGAGTGCAAAATGCTGACTTTTTTGTCAAATAATGCATAGTTTGACATCCATGTTTAATAAAGTGAAATAAAATGAAAGAATATATATTAATACATGAAGCAAAAACTTTGTACTCCTTTTTACGAAAATTACGCGGACAGAGTAATATGAATTTTAGCACACTTATAGTTTATAGCGAAGGAGTACAGAATGTCAATATATTTTTAACATAACACATCAAATTATATTAAAATAATAAAATAAATGTTACACCCATTACCAAGGTTTGACATCCATGTTTAGATAAAGTAACATATACGTTGCTAGGCAACGCGTAATCTGTGTTTTTTTTTTCGATCATTTTTGTCTTTCACCGTGGTCAAAGCAAATAATATCCTTAATACTAATCACCCATATATCATGGAAAAAATCATTACACCATGTCTACGTGTATCTACAGATAAGACAAGTGTAGGTTATAATCTGGAATTATGTTTTATCTATCAACTGTGAACTATAAAATCTCATAAAATAATAACTTACAAAACACGTACAGCCGTCACTTCTAGGCGTATAATGCTGAAATTTGATATATAGGTCCCTTGAGGTGTATATGGGACCACTATTAGAAGTTCCAAAATCCTACTGGAACGGCAAATAATGGGATTTTATGTTTGAAAATTGAAATTAATTACAATAGAATTAAAAATTATGGTAAGGAAACTCCACGCCAACGAAGTTGCAGTCGAAGTATCGTTTAGTTATAATTTATCTATTACAAAAAAAAACTTACTTAAACTGTCTTGCGCAAACGAAAGAGAACGGAGTGTCTTAACACTAGGTTCTCTTGTTCCCTCTGCCTATTCTGCTATGTGCGGGATGCAGCATAAAAACAAAAAGGAGTTTGACCTCAAGAGTATACGTAACTAACGCAGAGGCACAAAAGTGCTATTGTAAACGCGACAGGCTGTGGATTCGATTCCCACTCCAGGAAATGGAATTTTTCATTGCCTGGGTTTGGTAACAAGGCAAAGCGCGGCGTTGAGTTCCACCACTCAGCACGCAATGCCTCAATTCGGCGGAAACTGGGGAACAGAGTGTCTTAACACTAGGTTCCCTCTGCCTACCCTGCTATATGCGGGATACAGTGTGAAGCTATGTATGTATGTATATACGTATGACTACATGCATATAGATATCCTACTAACATTATAATTGTGAAAGTTTGTGAGGATAGATGGATGTTCGTTATACTTTCAAACGGCAACAATTGGACAGGTCCATATGAAACTTTACAGTACAGTTTATTATATCAGAATAACACAGACTACAATTTGTGTAATTTAGCTATGATATAACAATAAGTATCTTAGATTTTAAATAATCAGCTTAAGCTTTACGTTTTATCTCTTTTAGGAATCAAACAAACAGGTAGGTAGTTGAACTTAGTGTCAAGACACTCCGTTTCCCGCTTTCCGTCTAAATCGAATCGAATCGAATTTAAGACATGTAAGTAGCGGAACTTAACACCGCGCTTATTCGAACAACCGATCGAACCTCCAACCTATCGCTTTTACAGCCAGACTTTGACCCAGTGAGCTGCGATGGCCTCTAACATTTAAATACATTTAGTTAAAAAAAAAGAAATAAATGACAAAATAAATAATAAATAACATTTATTATAAAACTAAATACCACTTTCTATCAAACCGCTATATCAACAGCGTAGAAGAAGCATCACAGTGTAAAAAGAGCAAAGGCACTCCCGTGACCCGTAGCATCAAAGGCGTTTTCATTGTTCATACTCACATGCACAGGTTAATATAATTTTATATTATTTTAATACAGTGGTAAAGTGGTACGGTAAAAACCTTTAGAGAATGGAGTGTCTTAAACTTTAGGTTATCTGGTTCCCTCTGTCTACCCTGCTAAGTGCAGGATACAACGTGAAGCTAAAAAAAATTGTAATATATCTGCTACAAATAAATTCAGAAATTGTATTGACGAAGCGTGTAGCTGCTTTAGAAATACGCGTAGTATTCAATGTACTAATAATGTATTATTCTGAAATGGTGACAAAATATACAATAAACTGTCTAATTTAACGCCTCTCGTGGTCGCAGAGCCAGACGCGAGCGACTGTAACCTCCTACCACCAAACAAAAAATAACAAGGCAAATAACAATAACAAGGCAAGGTTTAATAACAAGGCAAAGCGTGGCGTTGAATTCCGCCACTCAGCACGCAATGCCTTAATTCGGCGGAATGTGGGGAACGGAATTGTTGAAACAGAACGGAGTGTCTTAACATTAGGTATTCAGGTTCCCTCTGCCTACCCTGCTATATGCGGGATACAGCGTGAAGCTACAAAAAAACTGTCTAATTACCTAGAAAGCATTATAGGACAGTGTCTAACTACCGTCTGACTGAACGCGATTGGTTGTGGGTTCGATTCCCACTCAGAGGAATTATTATATTTTAATATTTTCATTTCTTTACTCTGGTAAGACAAAGTACGGCGTTGAGTTCCGCCACTAAATACACAATGTCTCGAATTCGGACAGAAATCGGCGACCAGAGTGTCTTGACACTGGCCTCTCTGACTACCCTTAAGGATAAAGCGTTATCGCTGCGTTATACTTATGATAATAAGATATCTAGACAAAAAGATAACGCCTTCTGCTTTAACTTCAGCCAAAATAAAAGCAAATGACTAATACTCATAAAGTCTGATTTATTAGCCATTAAAAGTTTATGATTATTACGGCTCTCTTTTACAATTGACCGTCTATATAGCAGTCACTAACTTCAAGAATGAACTACAATCACCATAATTATGTACTTTAACAAAAAAAAGCCAATTTCAAATAAAATGCACTACATACATACATAGCTTCACGCTGTATCCCACATATAGCAGGGTAGACAGAGGGAACCTAGTGTTAAGACACTCCGTTCCCCACTTTCCACCGAATTGAGGCATTGTGTGCTGAGTGGCGGAACTCAACGCCGCGCTTCGCCTTGTTACTAAACCCAGGAAATTAAAAATTTCATTTCCTAGAGTGAGAATCGAACCCACAACCTGTCGCAGTTCAGTCTAGACACGACATTATGCAGTAACATTTTATTACGAATAACTCAAAAACTACTCGTCAGATCTTTACTAAATATAATTGTCACATCAAAATAACTAGCTATCATATAAAAAAGTATAATCGAAATTGTTTTACCCAGTGAAAATTAAATTAATTTATCGAATTGTGGACCTCATCCTTTTTTTAAGTCTATACTGATCAGATGTTTAAATTTTATTTTTGATTCATCTTTTACCATGTTAATGTTTTACTATAATGAAATTTAATAATTTCAACGTATTATTAATATTGCAAAAGTTTAGTATTTTCATTTCCTAGGTTTGGTAACGAGGCAAAGCGCGGCGTTGAGTTCTGCCACTGAGCACGCAATGCCTCGATTCTGCGGAATGTGGGGAACGGAGTGTGTTAACACTAGGTTCTCAGGTTCCCTCTGCCTACCCTGCTATATGCGGGATACAGCGTGAACTAAAACTATTTTGCTTTAAAGAAATGACGAATGGACTAATATTTTCTACTAGAAGTAGCCAATAGCCATATTTCTACCATAATATATAGTTTGAACTTAACGTGTGGATGAAACTGCAATAAATTCTCCGCCCGCTTGTTATTTTTAATTCGAAACGATAACATATTTACTGATTTATGATGTAAGCAAAGTTATAATCCTTTTATAATGTAATTATTATAGCTAGTGTCCCTGTTGACGTGTTAGCAACGCGTTGTCTTTAGAAAAGTATATATCACTTTGTATAAACATGGATGTCAAACCATGGTGGTTTGTGTATCATTTATTTTATTAATTTAATATACTTTTTATTCATTATTTAAAAAAAATATTATCATTCTGCACTCCTTCTCTATATAAACTATAAGTTTGCCAAGTTTCATCGTGCTCCGTCCGTGTAATTTTCGTAAAAAGGGGTACAAAATTTTTGCTTCACGTATTTATATATAGATTATATTAATAAGTGAAGGTAAACTTAAGGGTAAAATTTGTACCCCTTTTTACGACAATTGTGAGGACAGAAGGGTATGAAATTTGGCACAATTAAAGTTTATATGGAGAAGAAGTACAGAAAATGCTATTTATAATAATTTAATATTTAGGAATAGATTAAGTTAATAAAATAAATATTACACACACTACCATTGGTTTACCATTCACTTTTATGTAAATGACATTGCCGTTGCTAAGGCAACCGTAAACAGGGTCTCTAGAAATTTAAAATATGACTCATGCAATCAATATAATATTTTCTTCTTTCTTCTTTCTTTTTAAAGTAAAAAAAATGTTCTAAGGAAAATAGACAAAGAGAAGCTGATGAAGCCTTAGGTTCATTAATTTGATAATGGAAACATTCATTGTTGTTCTTAATGAATATAAATACTAGCCCTATTATACTAAGTCATTACATTTAGAAGCCATCGTGGCACAGGGAGGAAGCGTCGATCGTTGTGAATTCGATCCCAACTTGATGATCACGTAGTCAAATAAAGGAGAAAATCTTTTTTCTTTTTTTAGCTTCACGCTGTATCCTACATATAGCAGGATTAAGAACCTAGTATTAAAACACTCCGTTACCCACTTTCCGCTGAATTGAGGCATTGTGTACGGAACTCAACGCGGCGTTTTGCCTTGTTACCAAACATAGAAAATGAAAATACTAAACTTTTGCATTTCCTGGAGTGGGAATCGAACCCACAACCCGTCGTGATTACAGTCGCACGCTTGTGCCTCTGCGCCACTTTTGTCTATATTTTTGATATTTTAATTAATTCGATTATTCTTAGTTACTATTTCAAAAGACGCGGGTGCAAATGCCCCTGCGTTCACATTTTTAAACGTTTTCTAAAAATATGAATCATTTCTGTTCAATTATTTTTTTTGAACATATTTAAAAATAAATTAAATTACAAGTACTGAAACAATTTAAGTAAAGTCAATGAACGAAACACAATGTGCGCTCTTAGCCATCAGACGCACTTGACACTATTTCGCTCATTTGGAGTAGAAAATGATTTTTTATATTAAAATTCGTATGTACCTTTAATGTTATGATAATAAATAAATATAAATATACATACATACTTATAGTAGCATATAGCATAGCCGCATGTAGCAGGGTAGGCAGAGAGAACCTAGTTTTAAGACACTCCGTTACCCCCTTTCCGCTGAATTGAGGCATTGTGTGTTGAGTGGCAGAACTCAACACCGCACTTTGGCTTGTTACCAAACAAAAAAATTCCATTTCCTGGAGTGAGAATCGAACCCACAACCTGTAGCGTTTACAGGCCACACTACATATGAAAATGTTAAACTAAAACGATATAGATTAAAAGCTTAAAAATGGCAATCTAACAATTTTTATAAAGATTTGATATCCAGATGACCGTGGATAATAAAATTGAATTTCAATTTCTACTCTCATTGAGATTCAGCGAGTTTCGAGCAGTTAATAGAACCGCAGCATTCAGTTCACTTTAGAGCGATATTAATTTTTACGATCCGTTATAGATGAATGCTATTGAAAATAGTTTTGTAACGTATTTTAAAGTAAAAAATGGTTATATTACCCACTTGCTTAACCGATTTTCAAAAAGGAAGAGTTTTTCATTCCACTACGTATCTATTGAAGTGTGAATCAATTTTGATGATACAAACATACATACATAGCTTCACACTGTATCCCGCATATAGCAGGATAGGCAGAGGGAACCTAGTGTTAAGACACGCCATTCCCCACTTTCCGCAGAATTGAGACATTGCGTGCTGAGTGGCGGAACTCAACGCCGCGCTTTGCATTGTTACCAAACCCAAGAAATGAAAACTTCCATTTCCTGGAGTGTGAATCGAACCCACAACTTGTCGCGCTTACAGTCGCACGTTTGTGCCTCTCCGCCACGACAGGCGTTACAATTTAAATAATTATTTTCTTATATGATAGCTAGTGCTTCCGATGTGGACCCATTTAAATTTAGTTAAGATCGAACGAGTAGTTGACGAGTTATTCGTGGTAATTTTTTATTTGTTTAGTGCATTTATTAGAAGTGGGGTTTCTTACTTTGTTTAAATTTACATTAGTATTGGTAGTACAGGAAATATTTAACAAATCGAAAAACAAATTCAATAATTAGAAAAGTTTCAAAATTAGCGTTGAAGATCAAGGCAGCGTCGTTTTGAAATATATATTTTTTTAACCCAGTAAAAAGAGAATGGAATAGTCACGCGCACATATATGTACACGTAGACATGTGTTTTTAGTTAAATTGAAATTGGTAATAATTTTCTAGAAGGGGAGGTTAATCACTACAAAGCAGTTTTGTTCAATAGAAGCCATTATCTAACTTTATATTAAATGCATACATACATACATAGCTTCACGCTGTATCCCGCATATAGCAGGGTAGGCAGAGGGACCCTAGTGTTAAGACACTCCGTTCCCCACTTTCCGCCGAATTGAGACATTGTGTGTTGAGTGTATTTATCATTGTTATATTAAGTGTTTTTTTTTTAATTCAACAAAGATTTTTTAGACTTAAAACCGGAAGTTACCTTAATCAAAAATATAAAATTCAATGTATTAACCATAAAAAGCTATATTTTTACCAGCTACATATATGTATTTACCGCATAAAGACTAAAGCAATCCGAGGTATTAAAATAAATCACTCACAATCCTCACGATGTTCTAGAATCTAGATAATAAAATTTAATTCCAATTCCTTTACTCAATTCTACTCAGCTCTCATCGAGTATTGTTCGTGGAAAATGGCGGTGCGGTATTTTGTTAAATGTCATTATTTGAAAACTTCATATTAAATTTATTGATTTTATTTAATTTTCCTGTCGCCTGTCGCCTTTCGTGACGCAGAGGCTTAAGTGTATGACTGTAAATGCGACAGATTGTGGGTTCGATTCCCACTCAAGGAAAGGAACATTTTAAATAATATTTAGTTTTTTCATTTCAAAGCACAGCGTTGAAATCCGCCACTCAGCTCACTCGCAATGCCTCAATCCGACAGAAGGGGAACGAAATTTTTGAAAGAGAACGGAGTGTCTTAACACTAGGTTTTCAGGTTCCCCTGCCTACCCTGCTATATGCGTATATAGCGTGAAATTAAAAGAAATCTATATTTCCTGTTAGCAACATTTTATTTGTATGAGGGTAGATGAAAATAATTTAAAAAGAGTGGGATCGCAGTACTAAAAAGCCGCTTCTCTAGCTTTATAGTGACATAGTTCATTATAATCAATGTTCAGTGCACTATACAGTGTGCTATATTCAATACTCAGTGTTAGTAATTATTGTTTTAAATATATAATTGAAGTCTATTTTTGTTGTTTTAATGGACTAAGCCAACATTTCTGAAAATATGAAAATTATTTATATACTAGTGTTCCCGTAAAAGCGTTAATAACGCATTTCGTAGGGATGTATATGTCACTTTATATAAAAATGGAATGAATGTCAAACCATGGTAGTGTGTATAACGTTTATTTTATTATTTTATTATACTTTTTATGGATCAATTTAAAAAGATATTGTCTTTCTGCACTCCTTCGTTATAAAGGGTGTCCCAAAATTAACGCAAGATTTGACTTTGCCGCCATTTGCTATTATATTCATTATTCATTCGCTATTAAAAGACTAAAATGGCATTTTCTATTTAATTCAAATCTTGCGTTAATTTTGGGACACCCTATATATACTATACGCGTGCCAAGTTTCATGCTCCTCCGTCCACATATTTTTCGTAAAAAGGGATCCAAAGTTTTTGCTTCATGTGTTTATATATAGATTATCATACCCAAACATATAGTCCCGCTACGCTCAACGCTTGGCTCAAGTTATTTCTTCTTGTAACGTTTTCGCTTTTTCTCATGAAGTAGGGCAGACAGAGAGAGCTTAGTGACAAGACACTCCATTGTCCACTTAGTCTCAAATTTGAAACTTCGAATTCAAGACTAACTGATAAGGGAAAACAAGTGTTTTTTTTTTTGAAAACATAAAAAATTGAACGTAACGAGAATTGAATCCGCGTCTCTCGAAAACCATTCAATCAAGCTAAACCCTATATTCGTTCACTCTCACATAATTATACGTTTACTAAAAATGTTTTTCTATTCCCAACCATATGATTAATATTTTAAAAACAACAGTTTTAATTATATTTTTATTTTCGAATACTTTTTAATAAGTTAATAATTTTTTAATTGTTTAATTAGGGGAAAGTTAAAATCCACCAGTTTGTATTGTCGTATTGCCGCCACTAATTGCTAACCGGCCGGTGTTTCAAACGACTGTTGCTTAATTACAAAAAATATATATGTATATATATATTTCTTTTTTTTTTAACTTCACGCTGTATCCCGCACATAGCAGGGTAGTCAAAGGGAACCAGAGAACCTAGTGTTAAGAAACTTCGTTCTCTTTCCGTTCCCTACTTTCCGCCGGATTTTGAGGCATTGCGTGCTGAGTGGCGGAACTCAAAGCCGCGCTTTGCCTTATCACCAGATGCAGGGAATGAAAACACTTTTTCATTTCCTGGAGTGGGAATCGAACCCACAACCTGTCGCGTTTACAGTTGAATTTGGTTAGGTAGAGGAAGGAGCTTGGATAGCAGAGGCGAGCGTCAATTGGTATTTTCAAAGGGGTTCCTTAAGTTTATACTTGGGTCGCAAGTAGGAACTATTGCTCCCGCACAATGTATCCTAAGGTGGGTAAATTGCTAAGGAGTTTAGGAGTTTCTATGTCCTACTAATATATATATATATATATATATATATATATATATATATATATATATAAGTGCGTTTGTTAGAATGCTTGCTTCTCTTTCACGCTAAAATTACTGAATGGATTTAATTTAAATTTCACAGTTACAACAGTATATATATCAAAGTAACATTTTTTTTAGCTTCACATACTACTACCTAACTAACTGACTAACCTAGTGTTAAGACGTTGCGTTCCTCACTTTCCGCCGAATTGAGGCATTGCGTGTTGAATGGCGGAACTCACGTGCTTTGCCTTGTTACCAAATCCAGGAGCTGAAAATACTAAACTTTTCAATTCCTGGAGTGGGAATCGAACCCATAACCTATCGTGTTTACAGTCGCACGCTTGTGATGTGGCAGACCCATGACGGGCGTTACTTAAACTTATATTTTAAAATTACCCATATTTATTAAATTAAAAGAGTTTTTATAATAGGGCATTCATTTGAAGTTATAAAGGAACATCCGTTTCATCTTCCTCAAATGAAATAATTTCGAACCTCTGATATTACTCCCTTAAGGACTGTGGAGATTCAATTAACTCGATAAAATTGTTCATTTTGCAGGAAATTTTAAAACAAATTTCAGTTACGTGAAACAATTTAACTGAAAAAAAAATATATATTTGTAGATTTTCCATAGTTTAATATTTAAAAAAAATTGCTTCATGCGTTAGCAGGGTAGTCAAAAATAATCTAGTGTCACGACACTTCGTTCTTCGCTTTATGTATATTTTTAATATCGCGGCGTTGAGTTCCGCCACTCACGGAGTGTCCCTCTGCCTACCCTGCTACATGCGAGATACAGCGCGAGTTAAAAAAAACTATAAAAAAATCCCAAGCTTCGATGTTATAAGTTGCTTTCATTACTGTTTTCTGATATTAAATATTGGTTTCGTTTCTTCAACGTTCTACCAGAAAAACATTTCCTTAGATAAGATGGTAAAGCGGTAGCTAAAATAAACTAATTAGGATATGTCAATATTGCTTACCTGCTTTATGACAGTAATATGAAAAAGTGACTTCAAATACAGACTTTTAAACTAGCTGACCCGGCGAACTTCGTACCGCCTAACAGTCAATGAATGTCGTGTTACCTTTTAGCTGAACTAATTTAGGCTTTGATGAACGTAATGCCATGTGTTAACCAGATATCAGGAGACACTATAAGCTATAAGCATTACACACTTAACACTGCACACTTATACACTCAGACGGTTTTACGTTTTTAACACATTAACACTTTTACACGTATACACAATCGCGTATAGTAACACCACTATCACTGATTTTTGTACTTTGCGCTACTAATTTCACTATAACAACCGTGCCTACGTGAGGCATAATGACGACGTACTGATGATTCGTTTCTTTTTTTTTTTCGAATGATCCACGTGGTGTTGACCCTAGCGGTCTTCACAGCGACACCGGGGGGGTGAGGGAAGAGGGTGCTCAGTCCTTGCGAAATGCAAGCACTAACTGGCTGCTTGAGAGGATGCCGACAGGAGCAAGGGTGCCCCCGGCAGGACTAGGACCTCGGCTTGCGCGAGTCGTGCGGGCGGGGGAGGGAATCCCTATTCTAAGCAAACCGATCGTGACATGAAGACGCGACCGGTGGTAATTAGACTAAGCTAAGGGAGCCTAATAAGCCCTAACGGCCCGCCCGC